>MRSW03000133.1:0-27066 GCA_001923025.3 Taenia multiceps | reverse complement strand
CTTGACAGTGGACAACAATGCACCACATGTCAGAGTGTCACTCACTTGTCTAACCTGTCAAGCTGTCACCTGTCAAGCTGACAGGGTTGTCAAGCCTTGTCACGCCCACTGACTGACTTGAGAGGTGACAACAATGCACCCACATGTCAGAGTGTCACTCACTTGTTACCTGTCAAGCTGTCACTGTCAAGCTGACAGGTTGTCAAGCCTTGTCACGCCTCACTGACTGACTTGACAGGTGACAACAATGCACCACATGTCAGAGTGTCACTCACTTGTCTACCTGTCAAGCTGTCACCTGTCAAGCGACAGGTTGTCAAGCCTTGTCACGCCTCACTGGACTGACTTGACAGGTGACAACAATGCACCACATGTCAGAGTGTCACTCACTTGTCTACCTGTCAAGCTGTCACCTGTTCAAGCTGACAGGTTGTCAAGCCTTGTCACGCCTCACTGATGACTTGACAGGTGACAACAATGCACCACATGTCAGAGTGTCACTCACTTGTCTACCTGTCAAAGCTGTCACCTGTCAAGCTGACAGGTTGTCAAGCCTTGTCACGCCTCACTGACTGACTTGACAGGTGACAACAATGCACCACATGTCAGAGTGTCACTCACTTGTCTACCTGTCAAGCTGTCACCTGTCAAGCTGACAGGTTGTCAAGCCTTGTCACGCCTCACTGACTGACTTGACAGGTGACAACAATGCACCACATGTCAGAGTGTCACTCACTTGTCTACCTGTCAAGCTGTCACCTGTCAAGCTGACAGGTTGTCAAGCCTTGTCACGCCTCACTGACTGACTTGACAGGTGACAACAATGCACCACATGTCAGAGTGTCACTCACTTGTCTACCTGTCAAGCTGTCACCTGTCAAGCTGACAGGTTGTCAAGCCTTGTCACGCCTCACTGACTGACTTGACAGTGACAACAATGCACCACATGTCAGAGTGTCACTCACTTGTCTACCTGTCAAGCTGTCACCTGTCAAGCTGACAGGTTGTCAAGCCTTGTCACGCCTCACTGACTGACTTGACAGGTGACAACAATGCACCACATGTCAGAGTGTCACTCACTTGTCTACCTGTCAAGCTGTCACCTGTCAAGCTGACAGGTTGTCAAGCCTTGTCACGCCTCACTGACTGACTTGACAGGTGACAACAATGCACCACATGTCAGAGTGTCACTCACTTGTCTACCTGTCAAGCTGTCACCTGTCAAGCTGACAGGTTGTCAAGCCTTGTCACGCCTCACTGACTGACTTGACAGGTGAAACAATGCACCACATGTCAGAGTGTCACTCACTGTCTACCTGTCAAGCTGTCACCTGTCAAGCTGACAGGTTGTCAAGCCTTGTCACGCCTCACTGACTGACTTGACAGGTGACAACAATGCACCACATGTCAGAGTGTCACTCACTTGTCTACCTGTCAAGCTGTCACCTGTCAAGCTGACAGGTTGTCAAGCCTTGTCACGCCTCACTGACTGACTTGAGGTGACAACAATGCACCACATGTCAGAGTGTCACTCACTTGTCTACCTGTCAAGCTGTCACCTGTCAAGCTGACAGGTTGTCAAGCCTTGTCACGCCTCACTGACTGACTTGACAGGTGACAACAATGCACCACATGTCAGAGTGTCACTCACTTGTCTACCTTCAAGCTTCACCTGTCAAGCTGACAGGTTGTCAAGCCTTGTCACGCCTCACTGACTGACTTGACAGGTGACAACAATGCACCACATGTCAGAGTGTCACTCACTTGTCTACCTGTCAAGCTGTCACCTGTCAAGCTGACAGGTTGTCAAGCCTTGTCACGCCTCACTGACTGACTTGACAGGTGACAACAATGCACCACATGTCAGAGTGTCACTCACTTGTCTACCTGTCAAGCTGTCACCTGTCAAGCTGACAGGTTGTCAAGCCTTGTCACGCCTCACTGACTGACTTGACAGGTGACAACAATGCACCACATGTCAGAGTGTCACTCACTTGTCTACCTGTCAAGCTGTCACCTGTCAAGCTGACAGGTTGTCAAGCCTTGTCACGCCTCACTGACTGACTTGACAGGTGACAACAATGCACCACATGTCAGAGTGTCACTCACTTGTCTACCTGTCAAGCTGTCACCTGTCAAGCTGACAGGTTGTCAAGCCTTGTCACGCCTCACTGACTGACTTGACAGGTGACAACAATGCACCACATGTCAGAGTGTCACTCACTTGTCTACCTGTCAAGCTGTCACCTGTCAAGCTGACAGGTTGTCAAGCCTTGTCACGCCTCACTGACTGACTTGACAGGTGACAACAATGCACCACATGTCAGAGTGTCACTCACTTGTCTACCTGTCAAGCTGTCACCTGTCAAGCTGACAGGTTGTCAAGCCTTGTCACGCCTCACTGACTGACTTGACAGGTGACAACAATGCACCACATGTCAGAGTGTCACTCACTTGTCTACCTGTCAAGCTGTCACCTGTCAAGCTGACAGGTTGTCAAGCCTTGTCACGCCTCACTGACTGACTTGAGAGGTGACAACAATGCACCACATGTCAGAGTGTCACTCACTTGTCTACTGTCAAGCTGTCACCTGTCAAGCTGACAGGTTGTCAAGCCTTGTCACGCCTCACTGACTGACTTGACAGGTGACAACAATGCACCACATGTCAGAGTGTCACTCACTTGTCTACCTGTCAAGCTGTCACCTGTCAAGCTGACAGGTTGTCAAGCCTTGTCACGCCTCACTGACTGACTTGACAGGTGACAACAATGCACCACATGTCAGAGTGTCACTCACTTGTCTACCTGTCAAGCTGTCACCTGTCAAGCTGACAGGTTGTCAAGCCTTGTCACGCCTCACTGACTGACTTGAGAGGTGACAACAATGCACCACATGTCAGAGTGTCACTCACTTGTCTACCTGTCAAGCTGTCACCTGTCAAGCTGACAGGTTGTCAAGCCTTGTTCCTCCGCACTGACTGACTTGACAGGTGACAACAATGCACCACATGTCAGAGTGTCACTCACTTGTCTACCTGTCAAGCTGTCACCTGTCAAGCTGACAGGTTGTCAAGCCTTGTCACGCCTCACTGACTGACTTGACAGGTGACAACAATGCACCACATGTCAGAGTGTCACTCACTTGTCTACCTGTCAAGCTGTCACCTGTCAAGCTGACAGGTTGTCAAGCCTTGTCACGCCTCAACTGACTGACTTGACAGGTGACAACAATGCACACATGTCAGAGTGTCACTCACTTGTCTACCTGTCAAGCTGTCACCTGTCAAGCTGACAGGTTGTCAAGCCTTGTCACGCCTCACTGACTGACTTGACAGGTGAAACAATGCACCACTGTCAGAGTGTCACTCACTTGTCTACCTGTCAAGCTGTCACCTGTCAAGCTGACAGGTTGTCAAGCCTTGTCACGCCTCACTGACTGACTTGACAGGTGACAACAATGCACCACATGTCAGAGTGTCACTCACTTGTCTACCTGTCAAGCTGTCACCTGTCAAGCTGACAGGTTGTCAAGCCTTGTCACGCCTCACTGACTGACTTGACAGGTGACAACAATGCACCACATGTCAGAGTGTCACTCACTTGTCTACCTGTCAAGCTGTCACCTGTCAAGCTGACAGGTTGTCAAGCCTTGTCACGCCTCACTGACTGACTTGACAGGTGACAACAATGCACCACATGTCAGAGTGTCACTCACTTGTCTACCTGTCAAGCTGTCACCTGTCAAGCTGACAGGTTGTCAAGCCTTGTCACGCCTCACTGACTGACTTGACAGGTGACAAACAATGCACCACATGTCAGAGTGTCACTCACTTGTCTACCTGTCAAGCTGTCACCTGTCAAGCTGACAGGTTGTCAAGCCTTGTCACGCCTCACTGACTGACTTGACAGGTGACAACAATGCACCACATGTCAGAGTGTCACTCACTTGTCTACCTGTCAAGCTGTCACCTGTCAAGCTGACAGGTTGTCAAGCCTTGTCACGCCTCACTGACTGACTTGACAGGTGACAACAATGCACCACATGTCAGAGTGTCACTCACTTGTCTACCTGTCAAGCTGTCACCTGTCAAGCTGACAGGTTGTCAAGCCTTGTCACGCCTCACTGACTGACTTGACAGGTGACAACAATGCACCACATGCCAGAGTGTCACTCACTCGTCTACCTGTCAAGCTGTCACCTGTCAAGCTGACAGGTTGTCAAGCCTTGTCACGCCTCACTGACTGACTTGAGAGGTGACAACAATGCACCACATGTCAGAGTGTCACTCACTTGTCTACCTGTCAAGCTGTCACCTGTCAAGCTGACAGGTTGTCAAGCCTTGTCACGCCTCACTGACTGACTTGACAGGTGACAACAATGCACCACATGTCAGAGTGTCACTCACTTGTCTACCTGTCAAGCTGTCACCTGTCAAGCTGACAGGTTGTCAAGCCTTGTCACGCCTCACTGACTGACTTGACAGGTGACAACAATGCACCACATGTCAGAGAGTGTCACTCACTTGTCTACCTGTCAAGCTGTCACCTGTCAAGCTGACAGGTTGTCAAGCCTTGTCACGCCTCACTGACTGACTTGACAGGTGACAACAATGCACCACATGTCAGAGTGTCACTCACTTGTCTACCTGTCAAGCTGTCACCTGTCAAGCTGACAGGTTGTCAAGCCTTGTCACGCCTCACTGACTGACTTGACAGGGTGACAACAATGCACCACATCAGAGTGTCACTCACTTGTCTACCTGTCAAGCTGTCACCTGTCAAGCTGACAGGTTGTCAAGCCTTGTCACGCCTCACTGACTGACTTGACAGGTGACAACAATGCACCACATGTCAGAGTGTCACTCATTCTACCTGTCAAGCTGTCACCTGTCAAGCTGACAGGTTGTCAAGCCTTGTCACGCCTCACTGACTGACTTGAGAGGTGACAACAATGCACCACATGTCAGAGTGTCACTCACTTGACCTGTCAAGCTGTCACCTGTCAAGCTGACAGGTTGTCAAGCCTTGTCACGCCTCACTGACTGACTTGAGGTGACAACAATGCACCACATGTCAGAGTGTCACTCACTTGTCTACCTGTCAAGCTGTCACCTGTCAAGCTGACAGGTTGTCAAGCCTTGTCACGCCTCACTGACTGACTTGACAGGTGACAACAATGCACCACATGTCAGAGTGTCACTCACTTGTCTACCTGTCAAGCTGTCACCTGTCAAGCTGACAGGTTGTCAAGCCTTGTCACGCCTCACTGACTGACTTGACAGGTGACAACAATGCACCACATGTCAGAGTGTCACTCACTTGTCTACCTGTCAAGCTGTCACCTGTCAAGCTGACAGGTTGTCAAGCCTTGTCACGCCTCACTGACTGACTTGACAGGTGACAACAATGCACCACATGTCAGAGTGTCACTCACTTGTCTACCTGTCAAGCTGTCACCTGTCAAGCTGACAGGTTGTCAAGCCTTGTCACGCCTCACTGACTGACTTGACAGGTGACAACAATGCACCACATGTCAGAGTGTCACTCACTTGTCTACCTGTCAAGCTGTCACCTGTCAAGCTGACAGGTTGTCAAGCCTTGTCACGCCTCACTGACTGACTTGAGAGGTGACAACAATGCACCACATGCCAGAGTGTCACTCACTTGTCTACCTGTCAAGCTGTCACCTGTCAAGCTGACAGGTTGTCAAGCCTTGTCACGCCTCACTGACTGACTTGACAGGTGACAACAATGCACCACATGTCAGAGTGTCACTCACTTGTCTACCTGTCAAGCTGTCACCTGTCAAGCTGACAGGTTGTCAAGCCTTGTCACGCCTCACTGACTGACTTGACAGGTGACAACAATGCACCACATGTCAGAGTGTCACTCACTTGTCTACCTGTCAAGCTGTCACCTGTCAAGCTGACAGGTTGTCAAGCCTTGTCACGCCTCACTGACTGACTTGACAGGTGACAACAATGCACCACATGTCAGAGTGTCACTCACTTGTCTACCTGTCAAGCTGTCACCTGTCAAGCTGACAGGTTGTCAAGCCTTGTCACGCCTCACTGACTGACTTGACAGGTGACAACAATGCACCACATGGCAGAGTGTCACTCATGTCTACCTGTCAAGCTGTCACCTGTCAAGCTGACAGGTTGTCAAGCCTTGTCACGCCTCACTGACTGACTTGACAGTGACAACAATGCACCACATGTCAGAGTGTCACTCACTTGTCTACCTGTCAAGCTGTCACCTGTCAAGCTGACAGGTTGTCAAGCCTTGTCACGCCTCACTGACTGACTTGACAGGTGACAACAATGCACCACATGTCAGGTGTCACTCACTTGTCTACCTGTCAAGCTGTCACCTGTCAAGCTGACAGGTTGTCAAGCCTTGTCACGCCTCACTGACTGACTTGACAGGTGACAACAATGCACCACATGTCAGAGTGTCACTCACTTGTCTACCTGTCAAGCTGTCACCTGTCAAGCTGACAGGTTGTCAAGCCTTGTCACGCCTCACTGACTGACTTGAGGTGACAACAATGCACCACATGTCAGAGTGTCACTCACTTGTCTACCTGTCAAGCTGTCACCTGTCAAGCTGACAGGTTGTCAAGCCTTGTCACGCCTCACTGACTGACTTGACAGGTGACAACAATGCACCACATGTCAGAGTGTCACTCATTGTCTACCTGTCAAGCTGTCACCTGTCAAGCTGACAGGTTGTCAAGCCTTGTCACGCCTCACTGACTGACTTGACAGGTGACAACAATGCACCACATGTCAGAGTGTCACTCACTTGTCTACCTGTCAAGCTGTCACCTGTCAAGCTGACAGGTGTTCAAGCCTTGTCACGCCTCACTGACTGACTTGACAGGTGACAACAATGCACCACATGTCAGAGTGTCACTCACTTGTCTACCTGTCAAGCTGTCACCTGTCAAGCTGACAGGTTGTCAAGCCTTGTCACGCCTCACTGACTGACTTGACAGGTGACAACAATGCACCACATGTCAGAGTGTCACTCACTTGTCTACCTGTCAAGCTTCACCTGTCAAGCTGACAGGTTGTCAAGCCTTGTCACGCCTCACTGACTGACTGACAGGTGACAACAATGCACCACATGTCAGAGTGTCACTCACTGTCTACCTGTCAAGCTGTCACCTGTCAAGCTGACAGGTTGTCAAGCCTTGTCACGCCTCACTGACTGACTTGACAGGTGACAACAATGCACCACATGTCAGAGTGTCACTCACTTGTCTACCTGTCAAGCTGTCACCTGTCAAGCTGACAGGTTGTCAAGCCTTGTCACGCCTCACTGACTGACTTGACAGGTGACAACAATGCACCACATGTCAGAGTGTCACTCACTTGTCTACCTGTCAAGCTGTCCTGTCAAGCTGACAGGTTGTCAAGCCTTGTCACGCCTCACTGACTGACTTGACAGGTGACAACAATGCACCACATGTCAGAGTGTCACTCACTTGTCTACCTGTCAAGCTGTCACCTGTCAAGCTGACAGGTTGTCAAGCCTTGTCACGCCTCACTGACTGACTTGACAGGTGACAACAATGCACCACATGTCAGAGTGTCACTCACTTGTCTACCTGTCAAGCTGTCACCTGTCAAGCTGACAGGTTGTCAAGCCTTGTCACGCCTCACTGACTGACTTGAGAGGTGACAACAATGCACCACATGTCAGAGTGTCACTCACTTGTCTACCTGTCAAGCTGTCACCTGTCAAGCTGACAGGTTGTCAAGCCTTGTCACGCCTCACTGACTGACTTGAGGTGACAACAATGCACCACATGTCAGAGTGTCACTCACTTGTCTACCTGTCAAGCTGTCACCTGTCAAGCTGACAGGTTGTCAAGCCTTGTCACGCCTCACTGACTGACTTGACAGGTGACAACAATGCACCACATGCAGCAGAGTGTCACTCACTTGTCTACCTGTCAAGCTGTCACCTGTCAAGCTGACAGGTTGTCAAGCCTTGTCACGCCTCACTGACTGACTTGACAGGTGACAACAATGCACCACATGTCAGAGTGTCACTCACTTGTCTACCTGTCAAGCTGTCACCTGTCAAGCTGACAGGTTGTCAAGCCTTGTCACGCCTCACTGACTGACTTGACAGGTGACAACAATGCACCACATGTCAGAGTGTCACTCACTTGTCTACCTGTCAAGCTGTCACCTGTCAAGCTGACAGGTTGTCAAGCCTTGTCACGCCTCACTGACTGACTTGACAGGTGACAACAATGCACCACATGTCAGAGTGTCACTCACTTGTCTACCTGTCAAGCTGTCACCTGTCAAGCTGACAGGTTGTCAAGCCTTGTCACGCCTCACTGACTGACTTGACAGGTGACAACAATGCACCACATGTCAGAGTGTCACTCACTTGTCTACCTGTCAAGCTGTCACCTGTCAAGCTGACAGGTTGTCAAGCCTTGTCACGCCTCACTGACTGACTTGACAGGTGACAACAATGCACCACAGTCAGAGTGTCACTCACTTGTCTACCTGTCAAGCTGTCACCTGTCAAGCTGACAGGTTGTCAAGCCTTGTCACGCCTCACTGACTGACTTGACAGGTGACAACAATGCACCACATGTCAGAGTGTCACTCACTTGTCTACCTGTCAAGCTGTCACCTGTCAAGCTGACAGGTTGTCAAGCCTTGTCACGCCTCACTGACTGACTTGACAGGTGACAACAATGCACCACATGTCAGAGTGTCACTCACTTGTCTACCTGTCAAGCTGTCACCTGTCAAGCTGACAGGTTGTCAAGCCTTGTCACGCCTCACTGACTGACTTGACAGGTGACAACAATGCACCACATGTCAGAGTGTCACTCACTGTCTACCTGTCAAGCTGTCACCTGTCAAGCTGACAGGTTGTCAAGCCTTGTCACGCCTCACTGACTGACTTGACAGGTGACAACAATGCACCACATGTCAGAGTGTCACTCACTTGTCTACCTGTCAAGCTGTCACCTGTCAAGCTGACAGGTTGTCAAGCCTTGTCACGCCTCACTGACTGACTTGACAGGTGACAACAATGCACCACATGTCAGAGTGTCACTCACTTGTCTACCTGTCAAGCTGTCACCTGTCAAGCTGACAGGTTGTCAAGCCTTGTCACGCCTCACTGACTGACTTGAGAGGTGACAACAATGCACCACATGCCAGAGTGTCACTCACTTGTCTACCTGTCAAGCTGTCACCTGTCAAGCTGACAGGTTGTCAAGCCTTGTCACGCCTCACTGACTGACTTGAGAGGTGACAACAATGCACCACATGTCAGAGTGTCACTCACTTGTCTACCTGTCAAGCTGTCACCTGTCAAGCTGACAGGTTGTCAAGCCTTGTCACGCCTCACTGACTGACTTGACAGGTGACAACAATGCACCACATTCAGAGTGTCACTCACTTGTCTACCTGTCAAGCTGTCACCTGTCAAGCTGACAGGTTGTCAAGCCTTGTCACGCCTCACTGACTGACTTGACAGGTGACAACAATGCACCACATGTCAGAGTGTCACTCACTTGTCTACCTGTCAAGCTGTCACCTGTCAAGCTGACAGGTTGTCAAGCCTTGTCACGCCTCACTGACTGACTTGACGGTGACAACAATGCACCACATGTCAGAGTGTCACTCACTTGTCTACCTGTCAAGCTGTCACCTGTCAAGCTGACAGGTTGTCAAGCCTTGTCACGCCTCACTGACTGACTTGACAGGTGACAACAATGCACCACATGTCAGAGTGTCACTCACTTGTCTACCTGTCAAGCTGTCACCTGTCAAGCTGACAGGTTGTCAAGCCTTGTCACGCCTCACTGACTGACTTGACAGGTGACAACAATGCACCACATGTCAGAGTGTCACTCACTTGTCTACCTGTCAAGCTGTCACCTGTCAAGCTGACAGGTTGTCAAGCCTTGTCACGCCTCACTGACTGACTTGACAGGTGACAACAATGCACCACATGTCAGAGTGTCACTCACTTGTCTACCTGTCAAGCTGTCACCTGTCAAGCTGACAGGTTGTCAAGCCTTGTCACGCCTCACTGACTGATGACAGTGACAACAATGCACCACATGTCAGAGTGTCACTCACTTGTCTACCTGTCAAGCTGTCACCTGTCAAGCTGACAGGTTGTCAAGCCTTGTCACGCCTCACTGACTGACTTGACAGGTGACAACAATGCACCACATGTCAGAGTGTCACTCACTTGTCTACCTGTCAAGCTGTCACCTGTCAAGCTGACAGGTTGTCAAGCCTTGTCACGCCTCACTGACTGACTTGACAGGTGACAACAATGCACCACATGTCAGAGTGTCACTCACTTGTCTACCTGTCAAGCTGTCACCTGTCAAGCTGACAGGTTGTCAAGCCTTGTCACGCCTCACTGACTGACTTGACAGGTGACAACAATGCACCACATGTCAGAGTGTCACTCACTTGTCTACCTGTCAAGCTGTCACCTGTCAAGCTGACAGGTTGTCAAGCCTTGTCACGCCTCACTGACTGACTTGACAGGTGACAACAATGCACCACATGTCAGAGTGTCACTCACTTGTCTACCTGTCAAGCTGTCACCTGTCAAGCTGACAGGTTGTCAAGCCTTGTCACGCCTCACTGACTGACTTGAAGGTGACAACAATGCACCACATGTCAGAGTGTCACTCACTTGTCTACCTGTCAAGCTGTCACCTGTCAAGCTGACAGGTTGTCAAGCCTTGTCACGCCTCACTGACTGACTTGACAGGTGACAACAATGCACCACATGTCAGAGTGTCACTCACTTGTCTACCTGTCAAGCTGTCACCTGTCAAGCTGACAGGTTGTCAAGCCTTGTCACGCCTCACTGACTGACTTGACAGGTGACAACAATGCACCACATGTCAGAGTGTCACTCACTTGTCTACCTGTCAAGCTGTCACCTGTCAAGCTGACAGGTTGTCAAGCCTTGTCACGCCTCACTGACTGACTTGACAGGTGACAACAATGCACCACATGTCAGAGTGTCACTCACTTGTCTACCTGTCAAGCTGTCACCTGTCAAGCTGACAGGTTGTCAAGCCTTGTCACGCCTCACTGACTGACTTGACAGGTGACAACAATGCACCACATGTCAGAGTGTCACTCACTTGTCTACCTGTCAAGCTGTCACCTGTCAAGCTGACAGGTTGTCAAGCCTGTCACGCCTCACTGACTGACTTGACAGGTGACAACAATGCACCACATGTCAGAGTGTCACTCACTTGTCTACCTGTCAAGCTGTCACCTGTCAAGCTGACAGGTTGTCAAGCCTTGTCACGCCTCACTGATGACTTGACAGGTGACAACAATGCACCACATGTCAGAGTGTCACTCACTTGTCTACCTGTCAAGCTGTCACCTGTCAAGCTGACAGGTTGTCAAGCCTTGTCACGCCTCACTGACTGACTTGACAGGTGACAACAATGCACCACATGTCAGAGTGTCACTCACTTGTCTACCTGTCAAGCTGTCACCTGTCAAGCTGACAGGTTGTCAAGCCTTGTCACGCCTCACTGACTGACTTGACAGGTGACAACAATGCACCACATGTCAGAGTGTCACTCACTTGTCTACCTGTCAAGCTGTCACCTGTCAAGCTGACAGGTTGTCAAGCCTTGTCACGCCTCACTGACTGACTTGACAGGTGACAACAATGCACCACATGTCAGAGTGTCACTCACTTGTCTACCTGTCAAGCTGTCACCTGTCAAGCTGACAGGTTGTCAAGCCTTGTCACGCCTCACTGACTGACTTGACAGGTGACAACAATGCACCACATGTCAGAGTGTCACTCACTTGTCTACCTGTCAAGCTGTCACCTGTCAAGCTGACAGGTTGTCAAGCCTTGTCACGCCTCACTGACTGACTTGACAGGTGACAACAATGCACCACATGTCAGAGTGTCACTCACTTGTCTACCTGTCAAGCTGTCACCTGTCAAGCTGACAGGTTGTCAAGCCTTGTCACGCCTCACTGACTGACTTGACAGGTGACAACATGCACCACATGTCAGAGTGTCACTCACTTGTCTACCTGTCAAGCTGTCACCTGTCAAGCTGACAGGTTGTCAAGCCTTGTCACGCCTCACTGACTGACTTGACAGGTGACAACAATGCACCACATGTCAGAGTGTCACTCACTTGTCTACCTGTCAAGCTGTCACCTGTCAAGCTGACAGGTTGTCAAGCCTTGTCACGCCTCACTGACTGACTTGACAGGTGACAACAATGCACCACATGTCAGAGTGTCACTCACTGTCTACCTGTCAAGCTGTCACCTGTCAAGCTGACAGGTTGTCAAGCCTTGTCACGCCTCACTGACTGACTTGACAGGTGACAACAATGCACCACATGTCAGAGTGTCACTCACTTGTCTACCTGTCAAGCTGTCACCTGTCAAGCTGACAGGTTGTCAAGCCTTGTCACGCCTCACTGACTGACTTGACAGGTGACAACAATGCACCACATGTCAGAGTGTCACTCACTTGTCTACCTGTCAAGCTGTCACCTGTCAAGCTGACAGGTTGTCAAGCCTTGTCACGCCTCACTGACTGACTTGACAGGTGACAACAATGCACCACATGTCAGAGTGTCACTCACTTGTCTACCTGTCAAGCTGTCACCTGTCAAGCTGACAGGTTGTCAAGCCTTGTCACGCCTCACTGACTGACTTGACAGGTGACAACAATGCACCACATGTCAGAGTGTCACTCACTTGTCTACCTGTCAAGCTGTCACCTGTCAAGCTGACAGGTTGTCAAGCCTTGTCACGCCTCACTGACTGACTTGACAGGTGACAACAATGCACCACATGTCAGAGTGTCACTCACTTGTCTACCTGTCAAGCTGTCACCTGTCAAGCTGACAGGTTGTCAAGCCTTGTCACGCCTCACTGACTGACTTGACAGGTGACAACAATGCACCACATGTCAGAGTGTCACTCACTTGTCTACCTGTCAAGCTGTCACCTGTCAAGCTGACAGGTTGTCAAGCCTTGTCACGCCTCACTGACTGACTTGACAGGTGACAACAATGCACCACATGTCAGAGTGTCACTCACTTGTCTACCTGTCAAGCTGTCACCTGTCAAGCTGACAGGTTGTCAAGCCTTGTCACGCCTCACTGACTGACTTGACAGGTGACAACAATGCACCACATGTCAGAGTGTCACTCACTTGTCTACCTGTCAAGCTGTCACCTGTCAAGCTGACAGGGTCAAGCCTTGTCACGCCTCACTGACTGACTTGACAGGTGACAAACAATGCACCACATGTCAGAGTGTCACTCACTTGTCTACCTGTCAAGCTGTCACCTGTCAAGCTGACAGGTTGTCAAGCCTTGTCACGCCTCACTGACTGACTTGACAGGTGACAACAATGCACCACATGTCAGAGTGTCACTCACTTGTCTACCTGTCAAGCTGTCACCTGTCAAGCTGACAGGTTGTCAAGCCTTGTCACGCCTCACTGACTGACTTGACAGGTGACAACAATGCACCACATGTCAGAGTGTCACTCACTTGTCTACCTGTCAAGCTGTCACCTGTCAAGCTGACAGGTTGTCAAGCCTTGTCACGCCTCACTGACTGACTTGACAGGTGACAACAATGCACCACATGTCAGAGTGTCACTCATGTCTACCTGTCAAGCTGTCACCTGTCAAGCTGACAGGTTGTCAAGCCTTGTCACGCCTCACTGACTGACTTGACAGGTGACAACAATGCACCACATGTCAGAGTGTCACTCACTGTCTACCTGTCAAGCTGTCACCTGTCAAGCTGACAGGTTGTCAAGCCTTGTCACGCCTCACTGACTGACTTGACAGGTGACAACAATGCACCACATGTCAGAGTGTCACTCACTTGTCTACCTGTCAAGCTGTCACCTGTCAAGCTGACAGGTTGTCAAGCCTTGTCACGCCTCACTGACTGACTTGACAGGTGACAAACAATGCACCACATGTCAGAGTGTCACTCACTTGTCTACCTGTCAAGCTGTCACCTGTCAAGCTGACAGGTTGTCAAGCCTTGTCACGCCTCACTGACTGACTTGACAGGTGACAACAATGCACCACATGTCAGAGTGTCACTCACTTGTCTACCTGTCAAGCTGTCACCTGTCAAGCTGACAGGTTGTCAAGCCTTGTCACGCCTCACTGACTGACTTGACAGGTGACAACAATGCACCACATGTCAGAGTGTCACTCATTGTCTACCTGTCAAGCTGTCACCTGTCAAGCTGACAGGTTGTCAAGCCTTGTCACGCCTCATGACTGACTTGACAGGTGACAACAATGCACCACATGTCAGAGTGTCACTCACTTGTCTACCTGTCAAGCTGTCACCTGTCAAGCTGACAGGTTGTCAAGCCTTGTCACGCCTCACTGACTGACTTGACAGGTGACAACAATGCACCACATGTCAGAGTGTCACTCACTTGTCTACCTGTCAAGCTCACCTGTCAAGCTGACAGGTTGTCAAGCCTTGTCACGCCTCACTGACTGACTTGACAGGTGACAACAATGCACCACATGTCAGAGTGTCACTCACTTGTCTACCTGTCAAGCTGTCACCTGTCAAGCTGACAGGTTGTCAAGCCTTGTCACGCCTCACTGACTGACTACACTTCAGTGATCAACACACTTGACAGTGACAACAATGCACCACATGTCAGAGTGTCACTCACTTGTCTACCTGTCAAGCTGTCACCTGTCAAGCTGACAGGTTGTCAAGCCTTGTCACGCCTCACTGACTGACTTGACAGTGACAACAATGCACCACATGTCAGAGTGTCACTCACTTGTCTACCTGTCAAGCTGTCACCTGTCAAGCTGACAGGTTGTCAAGCCTTGTCACGCCTCACTGACTGACTTGACAGGTGACAACAATGCACCACATGTCAGAGTGTCACTCACTTGTCTACCTGTCAAGCTGTCACCTGTCAAGCTGACAGGTTGTCAAGCCTTGTCACGCCTCACTGACTGACTTGACAGGTGACAACAATGCACACATGTCAGAGTGTCACTCACTTGTCTACCTGTCAAGCTGTCACCTGTCAAGCTGACAGGTTGTCAAGCCTTGTCACGCCTCACTGACTGACTTGACAGGTGACAACAATGCACCACATGTCAGAGTGTCACTCACTTGTCTACCTGTCAAGCTGTCACTGTCAAGCTGACAGGTTGTCAAGCCTTGTCACGCCTCACTGACTGACTTGAGTGACAACAATGCACCATGCAGTCAGAGTGTCACTCACTTGTCTACCTGTCAAGCTGTCACCTGTCAAGCTGACAGGTTGTCAAGCCTTGTCACGCCTCACTGAGACTGACAGGTGACAACAATGCACCACATGTCAGAGTGTCACTCACTTGTCTACCTGTCAAGCTGTCACCTGTCAAGCTGACAGGTTGTCAAGCCTTGTCACGCTCATGACTGACTTGACAGGTGACAAACAATGCACCACATGTCAGAGTGTCACTCACTGTCTACCTGTCAAGCTGTCACCTGTCAAGCTGACAGGTTGTCAAGCCTTGTCACGCCTCACTGACTGACTTGACAGGTGACAACAATGCACCACATGTCAGAGTGTCACTCACTTGTCTACCTGTCAAGCTGTCACCTGTCAAGCTGACAGGTTGTCAAGCCTTGTCACGCCTCACTGACTGACTTGACAGGTGACAACAATGCACCACATGTCAGAGTGTCACTCACTTGTCTACCTGTCAAGCTGTCACCTGTCAAGCTGACAGGTTGTCAAGCCTTGTCACGCACTGACTGACTTGACAGGTGACAACAATGCACCACATGTCAGAGTGTCACTCACTTGTCTACCTGTCAAGCTGTCACCTGTCAAGCTGACAGGTTGTCAAGCCTTGTCACGCCTCACTGACTGACTTGACAGGTGACAACAATGCACCATGTCAGAGTGTCACTCATTGTCTACCTGTCAAGCTGTCACCTGTCAAGCTGACAGGTTGTCAAGCCTTGTCACGCCTCACTGACTGACTTGACAGGTGACAACAATGCACCACATGTCAGAGTGTCACTCACTTGTCTACCTGTCAAGCTGTCACCTGTCAAGCTGACAGGTTGTCAAGCCTTGTCACGCCTCACTGACTGACTTGACAGGTGACAACAATGCACCACATGTCAGAGTGTCACTCACTTGTCTACCTGTCAAGCTGTCACCTGTCAAGCTGACAGGTTGTCAAGCCTTGTCACGCCTCACTGACTGACTTGACAGGTGACAACAATGCACCACATGTCAGAGTGTCACTCACTTGTCTACCTGTCAAGCTGTCACCTGTCAAGCTGACAGGTTGTCAAGCCTTGTCACGCCTCACTGACTGACTTGACAGGTGACAACAATGCACCACATGTCAGAGTGTCACTCACTTGTCTACCTGTCAAGCTGTCACCTGTCAAGCTGACAGGTTGTCAAGCCTTGTCACGCCTCACTGACTGACTTGACAGGTGACAACAATGCACCACATGTCAGAGTGTCACTCACTTGTCTACCTGTCAAGCTGTCACCTGTCAAGCTGACAGGTTGTCAAGCCTTGTCACGCCTCACTGACTGACTTGACAGGTGACAACAATGCACCACATGTCAGAGTGTCACTCACTTGTCTACCTGTCAAGCTGTCACCTGTCAAGCTGACAGGTTGTCAAGCCTTGTCACGCCTCACTGACTGACTTGACAGGTGACAACAATGCACCACATGTCAGAGTGTCACTCACTTGTCTACCTGTCAAGCTGTCACCTGTCAAGCTGACAGGTTGTCAAGCCTTGTCACGCCTCACTGACTGACTTGACAGGTGACAACAATGCACCACATGTCAGAGTGTCACTCACTTGTCTACCTGTCAAGCTGTCACCTGTCAAGCTGACAGGTTGTCAAGCCTTGTCACGCCTCACTGACTGACTTGACAGGTGACAACAATGCACCACATGTCAGAGTGTCACTCACTTGTCTACCTGTCAAGCTGTCACCTGTCAAGCTGACAGGTTGTCAAGCCTTGTCACGCCTCACTGACTGACTTGACAGGTGACAACAATGCACCACATGTCAGAGTGTCACTCACTTGTCACCTGTCAAGCTGTCACCTGTCAAGCTGACAGGTTGTCAAGCCTTGTCACGCCTCACTGACTGACTTGACAGGTGACAACAATGCACCACATGTCAGAGTGTCACTCACTTGTCTACCTGTCAAGCTGTCACCTGTCAAGCTGACAGGTTGTCAAGCCTTGTCACGCCTCACTGACTGACTTGACAGGTGACAACAATGCACCACATGTCAGAGTGTCACTCACTTGTCTACCTGTCAAGCTGTCACCTGTCAAGCTGACAGGTTGTCAAGCCTTGTCACGCCTCACTGACTGACTTGACAGGTGACAACAATGCACCACATGTCAGAGTGTCACTCACTTGTCTACCTGTCAAGCTGTCACCTGTCAAGCTGACAGGTTGTCAAGCCTTGTCACGCCTCACTGACTGACTTGACAGGTGACAACAATGCACCACATGTCAGAGTGTCACTCACTTGTCTACCTGTCAAGCTGTCACCTGTCAAGCTGACAGGTTGTCAAGCCTTGTCACGCCTCACTGACTGACTTGACAGGTGACAACAATGCACCACATGTCAGAGTGTCACTCACTTGTCTACCTGTCAAGCTGTCACCTGTCAAGCTGACAGGTTGTCAAGCCTTGTCACGCCTCACTGACTGACTTGACAGGTGACAACAATGCACCACATGTCAGAGTGTCACTCACTTGTCTACCTGTCAAGCTGTCACCTGTCAAGCTGACAGGTTGTCAAGCCTTGTCACGCCTCACTGACTGACTTGACAGGTGACAACAATGCACCACATGTCAGAGTGTCACTCACTTGTCTACCTGTCAAGCTGTCACCTGTCAAGCTGACAGGTTGTCAAGCCTTGTCACGCCTCACTGACTGACTTGACAGGTGACAACAATGCACCACATGTCAGAGTGTCACTCACTTGTCTACCTGTCAAGCTGTCACCTGTCAAGCTGACAGGTTGTCAAGCCTTGTCACGCCTCACTGACTGACTTGACAGGTGACAACAATGCACCACATGTCAGAGTGTCACTCACTTGTCTACCTGTCAAGCTGTCACCTGTCAAGCTGACAGGTTGTCAAGCCTTGTCACGCCTCACTGACTGACTTGACAGGTGACAACAATGCACCACATGTCAGAGTGTCACTCACTTGTCTACCTGTCAAGCTGTCACCTGTCAAGCTGACAGGTTGTCAAGCCTTGTCACGCCTCACTGACTGACTTGACAGGTGACAACAATGCACCACATGTCAGAGTGTCACTCACTTGTCTACCTGTCAAGCTGTCACCTGTCAAGCTGACAGGTTGTCAAGCCTTGTCACGCCTCACTGACTGACTTGACAGGTGACAACAATGCACCACATGTCAGAGTGTCACTCACTTGTCTACCTGTCAAGCTGTCACCTGTCAAGCTGACAGGTTGTCAAGCCTTGTCACGCCTCACTGACTGACTTGACAGGTGACAACAATGCACCACATGTCAGAGTGTCACTCACTTGTCTACCTGTCAAGCTGTCACCTGTCAAGCTGACAGGTTGTCAAGCCTTGTCACGCCTCACTGACTGACTTGACAGGTGACAACAATGCACCACATGTCAGAGTGTCACTCACTTGTCTACCTGTCAAGCTGTCACCTGTCAAGCTGACAGGTTGTCAAGCCTTGTCACGCCTCACTGACTGACTTGACAGGTGACAACAATGCACCACATGTCAGAGTGTCACTCACTTGTCTACCTGTCAAGCTGTCACCTGTCAAGCTGACAGGTTGTCAAGCCTTGTCACGCCTCACTGACTGACTTGACAGGTGACAACAATGCACCACATGTCAGAGTGTCACTCACTTGTCTACCTGTCAAGCTGTCACCTGTCAAGCTGACAGGTTGTCAAGCCTTGTCACGCCTCACTGACTGACTTGACAGGTGACAACAATGCACCACATGTCAGAGTGTCACTCATTGTCTACCTGTCAAGCTGTCACCTGTCAAGCTGACAGGTTGTCAAGCCTTGTCACGCCTCACTGACTGACTTGACAGGTGACAACAATGCACCACATGTCAGAGTGTCACTCACTTGTCTACCTGTCAAGCTGTCACCTGTCAAGCTGACAGGTTGTCAAGCCTTGTCACGCCTCACTGACTGACTTGACAGGTGACAACAATGCACCACATGTCAGAGTGTCACTCACTTGTCTACCTGTCAAGCTGTCACCTGTCAAGCTGACAGGTTGTCAAGCCTTGTCACGCCTCACTGACTGACTTGACAGGTGACAACAATGCACCACATGTCAGAGTGTCACTCACTTGTCTACCTGTCAAGCTGTCACCTGTCAAGCTGACAGGTTGTCAAGCCTTGTCACGCCTCACTGACTGACTTGACAGGTGACAACAATGCACCACATGTCAGAGTGTCACTCACTTGTCTACCTGTCAAGCTGTCACCTGTCAAGCTGACAGGTTGTCAAGCCTTGTCACGCCTCACTGACTGACTTGACAGGTGACAACAATGCACCACATGTCAGAGTGTCACTCACTTGTCTACCTGTCAAGCTGTCACCTGTCAAGCTGACAGGTTGTCAAGCCTTGTCACGCCTCACTGACTGACTTGACAGGTGACAACAATGCACCACATGTCAGAGTGTCACTCACTTGTCTACCTGTCAAGCTGTCACCTGTCAAGCTGACAGGTTGTCAAGCCTTGTCACGCCTCACTGACTGACTTGACAGGTGACAACAATGCACCACATGTCAGAGTGTCACTCACTTGTCTACCTGTCAAGCTGTCACCTGTCAAGCTGACAGGTTGTCAAGCCTTGTCACGCCTCACTGACTGACTTGACAGGTGACAACAATGCACCACATGTCAGAGTGTCACTCACTTGTCTACCTGTCAAGCTGTCACCTGTCAAGCTGACAGGTTGTCAAGCCTTGTCACGCCTCACTGACTGACTTGACAGGTGACAACAATGCACCACATGTCAGAGTGTCACTCACTTGTCTACCTGTCAAGCTGTCACCTGTCAAGCTGACAGGTTGTCAAGCCTTGTCACGCCTCACTGACTGACTTGACAGGTGACAACAATGCACCACATGTCAGAGTGTCACTCACTTGTCTACCTGTCAAGCTGTCACCTGTCAAGCTGACAGGTTGTCAAGCCTTGTCACGCCTCACTGACTGACTTGACAGGTGACAACAATGCACCACATGTCAGAGTGTCACTCACTTGTCTACCTGTCAAGCTGTCACCTGTCAAGCTGACAGGTTGTCAAGCCTTGTCACGCCTCACTGACTGACTTGACAGGTGACAACAATGCACCACATGTCAGAGTGTCACTCACTTGTCTACCTGTCAAGCTGTCACCTGTCAAGCTGACAGGTTGTCAAGCCTTGTCACGCCTCACTGACTGACTTGACAGGTGACAACAATGCACCACATGTCAGAGTGTCACTCACTTGTCTACCTGTCAAGCTGTCACCTGTCAAGCTGACAGGTTGTCAAGCCTTGTCACGCCTCACTGACTGACTTGACAGGTGACAACAATGCACCACATGTCAGAGTGTCACTCACTTGTCTACCTGTCAAGCTGTCACCTGTCAAGCTGACAGGTTGTCAAGCCTTGTCACGCCTCACTGACTGACTTGACAGGTGACAACAATGCACCACATGTCAGAGTGTCACTCACTTGTCTACCTGTCAAGCTGTCACCTGTCAAGCTGACAGGTTGTCAAGCCTTGTCACGCCTCACTGACTGACTTGACAGGTGACAACAATGCACCACATGTCAGAGTGTCACTCACTTGTCTACCTGTCAAGCTGTCACCTGTCAAGCTGACAGGTTGTCAAGCCTTGTCACGCCTCACTGACTGACTTGACAGGTGACAACAATGCACCACATGTCAGAGTGTCACTCACTTGTCTACCTGTCAAGCTGTCACCTGTCAAGCTGACAGGTTGTCAAGCCTTGTCACGCCTCACTGACTGACTTGACAGGTGACAACAATGCACCACATGTCAGAGTGTCACTCACTTGTCTACCTGTCAAGCTGTCACCTGTCAAGCTGACAGGTTGTCAAGCCTTGTCACGCCTCACTGACTGACTTGACAGGTGACAACAATGCACCACATGTCAGAGTGTCACTCACTTGTCTACCTGTCAAGCTGTCACCTGTCAAGCTGACAGGTTGTCAAGCCTTGTCACGCCTCACTGACTGACTTGACAGGTGACAACAATGCACCACATGTCAGAGTGTCACTCACTTGTCTACCTGTCAAGCTGTCACCTGTCAAGCTGACAGGTTGTCAAGCCTTGTCACGCCTCACTGACTGACTTGACAGGTGACAACAATGCACCACATGTCAGAGTGTCACTCACTTGTCTACCTGTCAAGCTGTCACCTGTCAAGCTGACAGGTTGTCAAGCCTTGTCACGCCTCACTGACTGACTTGACAGGTGACAACAATGCACCACATGTCAGAGTGTCACTCACTTGTCTACCTGTCAAGCTGTCACCTGTCAAGCTGACAGGTTGTCAAGCCTTGTCACGCCTCACTGACTGACTTGACAGGTGACAACAATGCACCACATGTCAGAGTGTCACTCACTTGTCTACCTGTCAAGCTGTCACCTGTCAAGCTGACAGGTTGTCAAGCCTTGTCACGCCTCACTGACTGACTTGACAGGTGACAACAATGCACCACATGTCAGAGTGTCACTCACTTGTCTACCTGTCAAGCTGTCACCTGTCAAGCTGACAGGTTGTCAAGCCTTGTCACGCCTCACTGACTGACTTGACAGGTGACAACAATGCACCACATGTCAGAGTGTCACTCACTTGTCTACCTGTCAAGCTGTCACCTGTCAAGCTGACAGGTTGTCAAGCCTTGTCACGCCTCACTGACTGACTTGACAGGTGACAACAATGCACCACATGTCAGAGTGTCACTCACTGTCTACCTGTCAAGCTGTCACCTGTCAAGCTGACAGGTTGTCAAGCCTTGTCACGCCTCACTGACTGACTTGACAGGTGACAACAATGCACCACATGTCAGAGTGTCACTCACTTGTCTACCTGTCAAGCTGTCACCTGTCAAGCTGACAGGTTGTCAAGCCTTGTCACGCCTCACTGACTGACTTGACAGGTGACAACAATGCACCACATGTCAGAGTGTCACTCACTTGTCTACCTGTCAAGCTGTCACCTGTCAAGCTGACAGGTTGTCAAGCCTTGTCACGCCTCACTGACTGACTTGACAGGTGACAACAATGCACCACATGTCAGAGTGTCACTCACTTGTCTACCTGTCAAGCTGTCACCTGTCAAGCTGACAGGTTGTCAAGCCTTGTCACGCCTCACTGACTGACTTGACAGGTGACAACAATGCACCACATGTCAGAGTGTCACTCACTTGTCTACCTGTCAAGCTGTCACCTGTCAAGCTGACAGGTTGTCAAGCCTTGTCACGCCTCACTGACTGACTTGACAGGTGACAACAATGCACCACATGTCAGAGTGTCACTCACTTGTCTACCTGTCAAGCT
This sequence comes from Taenia multiceps, assembly GCA_001923025.3. Taxonomy (NCBI): domain Eukaryota; kingdom Metazoa; phylum Platyhelminthes; class Cestoda; order Cyclophyllidea; family Taeniidae; genus Taenia; species Taenia multiceps. The sequence goes on along the minus strand of MRSW03000133.1, from coordinate 4,392 downwards.
GTCACCTGTCAAGCTGACAGGTTGTCAAGCCTTGTCACGCCTCACTGACTGACTTGACAGGTGACAACAATGCACCACATGTCAGAGTGTCACTCACTTGTCTACCTGTCAAGCTGTCACCTGTCAAGCTGACAGGTTGTCAAGCCTTGTCACGCCTCACTGACTGACTTGACAGGTGACAACAATGCACCACATGTCAGAGTGTCACTCACTTGTCTACCTGTCAAGCTGTCACCTGTCAAGCTGACAGGTTGTCAAGCCTTGTCACGCCTCACTGACTGACTTGACAGGTGACAACAATGCACCACATGTCAGAGTGTCACTCACTTGTCTACCTGTCAAGCTGTCACCTGTCAAGCTGACAGGTTGTCAAGCCTTGTCACGCCTCACTGACTGACTTGACAGGTGACAACAATGCACCACATGTCAGAGTGTCACTCACTTGTCTACCTGTCAAGCTGTCACCTGTCAAGCTGACAGGTTGTCAAGCCTTGTCACGCCTCACTGACTGACTTGACAGGTGACAACAATGCACCACATGTCAGAGTGTCACTCACTTGTCTACCTGTCAAGCTGTCACCTGTCAAGCTGACAGGTTGTCAAGCCTTGTCACGCCTCACTGACTGACTTGACAGGTGACAACAATGCACCACATGTCAGAGTGTCACTCACTTGTCTACCTGTCAAGCTGTCACCTGTCAAGCTGACAGGTTGTCAAGCCTTGTCACGCCTCACTGACTGACTTGACAGGTGACAACAATGCACCACATGTCAGAGTGTCACTCACTTGTCTACCTGTCAAGCTGTCACCTGTCAAGCTGACAGGTTGTCAAGCCTTGTCACGCCTCACTGACTGACTTGACAGGTGACAACAATGCACCACATGTCAGAGTGTCACTCACTTGTCTACCTGTCAAGCTGTCACCTGTCAAGCTGACAGGTTGTCAAGCCTTGTCACGCCTCACTGACTGACTTGACAGGTGACAACAATGCACCACATGTCAGAGTGTCACTCACTTGTCTACCTGTCAAGCTGTCACCTGTCAAGCTGACAGGTTGTCAAGCCTTGTCACGCCTCACTGACTGACTTGACAGGTGACAACAATGCACCACATGTCAGAGTGTCACTCACTTGTCTACCTGTCAAGCTGTCACCTGTCAAGCTGACAGGTTGTCAAGCCTTGTCACGCTCACTGACTGACTTGACAGGTGACAACAATGCACCACATGTCAGAGTGTCACTCACTTGTCTACCTGTCAAGCTGTCACCTGTCAAGCTGACAGGTTGTCAAGCCTTGTCACGCCTCACTGACTGACTTGACAGGTGACAACAATGCACCACATGTCAGAGTGTCACTCACTTGTCTACCTGTCAAGCTGTCACCTGTCAAGCTGACAGGTTGTCAAGCCTTGTCACGCCTCACTGACTGACTTGACAGGTGACAACAATGCACCACATGTCAGAGTGTCACTCACTTGTCTACCTGTCAAGCTGTCACCTGTCAAGCTGACAGGTTGTCAAGCCTTGTCACGCCTCACTGACTGACTTGACAGGTGACAACAATGCACCACATGTCAGAGTGTCACTCACTTGTCTACCTGTCAAGCTGTCACCTGTCAAGCTGACAGGTTGTCAAGCCTTGTCACGCCTCACTGACTGACTTGACAGGTGACAACAATGCACCACATGTCAGAGTGTCACTCACTTGTCTACCTGTCAAGCTGTCACCTGTCAAGCTGACAGGTTGTCAAGCCTTGTCACGCCTCACTGACTGACTTGACAGGTGACAACAATGCACCACATGTCAGAGTGTCACTCACTTGTCTACCTGTCAAGCTGTCACCTGTCAAGCTGACAGGTTGTCAAGCCTTGTCACGCCTCACTGACTGACTTGACAGGTGACAACAATGCACCACATGTCAGAGTGTCACTCACTTGTCTACCTGTCAAGCTGTCACCTGTCAAGCTGACAGGTTGTCAAGCCTTGTCACGCCTCACTGACTGACTTGACAGGTGACAACAATGCACCACATGTCAGAGTGTCACTCACTTGTCTACCTGTCAAGCTGTCACCTGTCAAGCTGACAGGTTGTCAAGCCTTGTCACGCCTCACTGACTGACTTGACAGGTGACAACAATGCACCACATGTCAGAGTGTCACTCACTTGTCTACCTGTCAAGCTGTCACCTGTCAAGCTGACAGGTTGTCAAGCCTTGTCACGCCTCACTGACTGACTTGACAGGTGACAACAATGCACCACATGTCAGAGTGTCACTCACTTGTCTACCTGTCAAGCTGTCACCTGTCAAGCTGACAGGTTGTCAAGCCTTGTCACGCCTCACTGACTGACTTGACAGGTGACAACAATGCACCACATGTCAGAGTGTCACTCACTTGTCTACCTGTCAAGCTGTCACCTGTCAAGCTGACAGGTTGTCAAGCCTTGTCACGCCTCACTGACTGACTTGACAGGTGACAACAATGCACCACATGTCAGAGTGTCACTCACTTGTCTACCTGTCAAGCTGTCACCTGTCAAGCTGACAGGTTGTCAAGCCTTGTCACGCCTCACTGACTGACTTGACAGGTGACAACAATGCACCACATGTCAGAGTGTCACTCACTGTCTACCTGTCAAGCTGTCACCTGTCAAGCTGACAGGTTGTCAAGCCTTGTCACGCCTCACTGACTGACTTGACAGGTGACAACAATGCACCACATGTCAGAGTGTCACTCACTTGTCTACCTGTCAAGCTGTCACCTGTCAAGCTGACAGGTTGTCAAGCCTTGTCACGCCTCACTGACTGACTTGACAGGTGACAACAATGCACCACATGTCAGAGTGTCACTCACTTGTCTACCTGTCAAGCTGTCACCTGTCAAGCTGACAGGTTGTCAAGCCTTGTCACGCCTCACTGACTGACTTGACAGGTGACAACAATGCACCACATGTCAGAGTGTCACTCACTTGTCTACCTGTCAAGCTGTCACCTGTCAAGCTGACAGGTTGTCAAGCCTTGTCACGCCTCACTGACTGACTTGACAGGTGACAACAATGCACCACATGTCAGAGTGTCACTCACTTGTCTACCTGTCAAGCTGTCACCTGTCAAGCTGACAGGTTGTCAAGCCTTGTCACGCCTCACTGACTGACTTGACAGGTGACAACAATGCACCACATGTCAGAGTGTCACTCACTTGTCTACCTGTCAAGCTGTCACCTGTCAAGCTGACAGGTTGTCAAGCCTTGTCACGCCTCACTGACTGACTTGACAGGTGACAACAATGCACCACATGTCAGAGTGTCACTCACTTGTCTACCTGTCAAGCTGTCACCTGTCAAGCTGACAGGTTGTCAAGCCTTGTCACGCCTCACTGACTGACTTGACAGGTGACAACAATGCACCACATGTCAGAGTGTCACTCACTTGTCTACCTGTCAAGCTGTCACCTGTCAAGCTGACAGGTTGTCAAGCCTTGTCACGCCTCACTGACTGACTTGACAGGTGACAACAATGCACCACATGTCAGAGTGTCACTCACTTGTCTACCTGTCAAGCTGTCACCTGTCAAGCTGACAGGTTGTCAAGCCTTGTCACGCCTCACTGACTGACTTGACAGGTGACAACAATGCACCACATGTCAGAGTGTCACTCACTTGTCTACCTGTCAAGCTGTCACCTGTCAAGCTGACAGGTTGTCAAGCCTTGTCACGCCTCACTGACTGACTTGAGGTGACAACAATGCACCACATGTCAGAGTGTCACTCACTGTCTACCTGTCAAGCTGTCACCTGTCAAGCTGACAGGTTGTCAAGCCTTGTCACGCCTCACTGACTGACTTGACAGGTGACAACAATGCACCACATGTCAGAGTGTCACTCACTTGTCTACCTGTCAAGCTGTCACCTGTCAAGCTGACAGGTTGTCAAGCCTTGTCACGCCTCACTGACTGACTTGACAGGTGACAACAATGCACCACATGTCAGAGTGTCACTCACTTGTCTACCTGTCAAGCTGTCACCTGTCAAGCTGACAGGTTGTCAAGCCTTGTCACGCCTCACTGACTGACTTGACAGGTGACAACAATGCACCACATGTCAGAGTGTCACTCACTTGTCTACCTGTCAAGCTGTCACCTGTCAAGCTGACAGGTTGTCAAGCCTTGTCACGCCTCACTGACTGACTTGACAGGTGACAACAATGCACCACATGCCAGAGTGTCACTCATTGTCTACTGTCAAGCTGTCACCTGTCAAGCTGACAGGTTGTCAAGCCTTGTCACGCCTCACTGACTGACTTGAGAGGTGACAACAATGCACCACATGTCAGAGTGTCATCACTTGTCTACCTGTCAAGCTGTCACTGTCAAGCTGACAGGTGTCAAGCCT
>MRSW03000132.1:0-34980 GCA_001923025.3 Taenia multiceps | reverse complement strand
TGTCAGAGTGTCACTCACTGTACTGTCAAGCTGTCACCTGTCAAGCTGACAGGTTGTCAAGCCTTGTCACGCCTCACTGACTGACTGACAGGTGACAACAATGCACCACATGTCAGAGTGTCACTCACTTGTCGACCTGTCAAGCTGTCACCTGTCAAGCTGACAGGTTGTCAAGCCTTGCAAGTCACCTCACTGACTGACTTGACAGGTGACAACAATGCACCACATGTCAGAGTGTCACTCACTTGTCTACTGTCAAGCTGTCACCTGTCAAGCTGACAGGTTGTCAAGCCTTGTCACGCCTCACTGACTGACTTGACAGGTGACAACAATGCACCACATGTCAGGGTCACTCACTTGTCTACCTGTCAAGCTGTCACCTGTCAAGCTGACAGGTTGTCAAGCCTTGTCACGCCTCACTGACTGACTTGACAGGTGACAACAATGCACCACATGTCAGAGTGTCACTCATTGTCTACCTGTCAAGCTGTCACCTGTCAAGCTGACAGGTTGTCAAGCCTTGTCACGCCTCACTGACTGACTTGACAGGTGACAACAATGCACCACATGTCAGAGTGTCACTCACTTGTCTACCTGTCAAGCTGTCACCTGTCAAGCTGACAGGTTGTCAAGCCTTGTCACGCCTCACTGACTGACTTGACAGGTGACAACAATGCACCACATGTCAGAGTGTCACTCACTTGTACCTGTCAAGCTGTCACCTGTCAAGCTGACAGGTTGTCAAGCCTTGTCACGCCTCACTGACTGACTTGAAGGTGACAACAATGCACCACATGTCAGAGTGTCACTCACTTGTCTACCTGTCAAGCTGTCACCTGTCAAGCTGACAGGTTGTCAAGCCTTGTCACGCCTCACTGACTGACTTGACAGGTGACAACAATGCACCACATGTCAGAGTGTCACTCACTTGTCTACCTGTCAAGCTGTCACCTGTCAAGCGATCAGGTTGTCAAGCCTTGTCACGCCTCACTGACTGACTTGACAGGTGACAACAATGCACCACATGTCAGAGTGTCACTCACTTGTCTACCTGTCAAGCTGTCACCTGTCAAGCTGACAGGTTGTCAAGCCTTGTCACGCCTCACTGACTGACTTGACAGGTGACAACAATGCACCACATGTCAGAGTGTCACTCACTTGTCTACCTGTCAAGCTGTCACCTGTCAAGCTGACAGGTTGTCAAGCCTTGTCACGCCTCACTGACTGACTTGACAGGTGACAACAATGCACCACATGTCAGAGTGTCACTCACTTGTCTACCTGTCAAGCTGTCACCTGTCAAGCTGACAGGTTGTCAAGCCTTGTCACGCCTCACTGACTGACTTGACAGGTGACAACAATGCACCACATGTCAGAGTGTCACTCACTTGTCTACCTGTCAAGCTGTCACCTGTCAGCTGACAGGTTGTCAAGCCTTGTCACGCCACTGACTGACTTGACAGTGACAACAATGCACCACATGTCAGAGTGTCACTCACTTGTCTACCTGTCAAGCTGTCACCTGTCAAGCTGACAGGTTGTCAAGCCTTGTCACGCCTCACTGACTGACTTGACAGGTGACAACAATGCACCACATGTCAGAGTGTCACTCACTTGTCTACCTGTCAAGCTGTCACCTGTCAAGCTGACAGGTTGTCAAGCCTTGTCACGCCTCACTGACTGACTTGACAGGTGACAACAATGCACCACATGTCAGAGTGTCACTCACTTGTCTACCTGTCAAGCTGTCACCTGTCAAGCTGACAGGTTGTCAAGCCTTGTCACGCCTCACTGACTGACTTGACAGGTGACAACAATGCACCACATGTCAGAGTGTCACTCACTTGTCTACCTGTCAAGCTGTCACCTGTCAAGCTGACAGGTGTCAAGCCTTGTCACGCCTCACTGACTGAATGACTTGACAGGTGACAACAATGCACCACATGTCAGAGTGTCACTCACTTGTCTACCTGTCAAGCTGTCACCTGTCAAGCTGACAGGTTGTCAAGCCTTGTCACGCCTCACTGACTGACTTGACAGGTGACAACAATGCACCACATGTCAGAGTGTCACTCACTTGTCTACCTGTCAAGCTGTCACCTGTCAAGCTGACAGGTTGTCAAGCCTTGTCACGCCTCACTGACTGACTTGACAGGTGACAACAATGCACCACATGTCAGAGTGTCACTCACTTGTCTACCTGTCAAGCTGTCACCTGTCAAGCTGACAGGTTGTCAAGCCTTGTCACGCCTCACTGACTGACTTGACAGGTGACAACAATGCACCACATGTCAGAGTGTCACTCACTTGTCTACCTGTCAAGCTGTCACCTGTCAAGCTGACAGGTTGTCAAGCCTTGTCACGCCTCACTCATGACTGACTTGACAGGTGACACAATGCACCACATGTCAGAGTGTCACTCACTTGTCTACCTGTCAAGCTGTCACCTGTCAAGCTGACAGGTTGTCAAGCCTTGTCACGCCTCCTGACTGACTTGACAGGTGACAACAATGCACCACATGTCAGAGTGTCACTCACTTGTCTACCTGTCAAGCTGTCACCTGTCAAGCTGACAGGTTGTCAAGCCTTGTCACGCCTCACTGACTGACTTGACAGGTGACAACAATGCACCACATGTCAGAGTGTCACTCACTTGTCTACCTGTCAAGCTGTCACCTGTCAAGCTGACAGGTTGTCAAGCCTTGTCACGCCTCACTGACTGACTTGACAGGTGACAACAATGCACCACATGTCAGAGTGTCACTCACTTGTCTACCTGTCAAGCTGTCACCTGTCAAGCTGACAGGTTGTCAAGCCTTGTCACGCCTCACTGACTGACTTGACAGGTGACAACAATGCACCACATGTCAGAGTGTCACTCACTTGTCTACCTGTCAAGCTGTCACCTGTCAAGCTGACAGGTTGTCAAGCCTTGTCACGCCTCACTGACTGACTTGACAGGTGACAACAATGCACCACATGTCAGAGTGTCACTCACTTGTCTACCTGTCAAGCTGTCACCTGTCAAGCTGACAGGTTGTCAAGCCTTGTCACGCCTCACTGACTGACTTGACAGGTGACAACAATGCACCACATGTCAGAGTGTCACTCACTTGTCTACCTGTCAAGCTGTCACCTGTCAAGCTGACAGGTTGTCAAGCCTTGTCACGCCTCACTGACTGACTTGACAGGTGACAACAATGCACCACATGTCAGAGTGTCACTCACTTGTCTACCTGTCAAGCTGTCACCTGTCAAGCTGACAGGTTGTCAAGCCTTGTCACGCTCACTGACTGACTTGACAGGTGACAACAATGCACCACATGTCAGAGTGTCACTCACTTGTCTACCTGTCAAGCTGTCACCTGTCAAGCTGACAGGTTGTCAAGCCTTGTCACGCCTCACTGACTGACTTGACAGGTGACAACAATGCACCACATGTCAGAGTGTCACTCACTTGTCTACTGTCAAGCTGTCACCTGTCAAGCTACAGGTTGTCAAGCCTTGTCACGCCTCACTGACTGACTTGACAGGTGACAACAATGCACCACATGTCAGAGTGTCACTCACTTGTCTACCTGTCAAGCTGTCACCTGTCAAGCTGACAGGTTGTCAAGCCTTGTCACGCCTCACTGACTGACTTGACAGGTGACAACAATGCACCACATGTCAGAGTGTCACTCACTTGTCTACCTGTCAAGCTGTCACCTGTCAAGCTGACAGGTTGTGCCTTGTCACGCCTCACTGACTGACTTGACAGGTGACAACAATGCACCACATGTCAGAGTGTCACTCACTTGTCTACCTGTCAAGCTGTCACCTGTCAAGCTGACAGGTTGTCAAGCCTTGTCACGCCTCACTGACTGACACAACACAATGCACACACATGCTACCTCTTGTCCTGTCAAGCTGACTTGTCTTGTCACGCCTCACTGACTGACTTGACAGGTGACAACAATGCACCACATGTCAGAGTGTCACTCACTTGTCTACCTGTCAAGCTGTCACCTGTCAAGCTGACAGGTTGTCAAGCCTTGTCACGCCTCACTGACTGACTTGACAGGTGACAACAATGCACCACATGTCAGAGTGTCACTCACTTGTCTACCTGTCAAGCTGTCACCTGTCAAGCTGACAGGTTGTCAAGCCTTGTCACGCCTCACTGACTGACTTGACAGGTGACAACAATGCACCACATGTCAGAGTGTCACTCACTTGTCTACCTGTCAAGCTGTCACCTGTCAAGCTGACAGGTTGTCAAGCCTTGTCACGCCTCACTGACTGACTTGACAGGTGACAACAATGCACCACATGTCAGAGTGTCACTCACTTGTCTACCTGTCAAGCTGTCACCTGTCAAGCTGACAGGTTGTCAAGCCTTGTCACGCCTCACTGACTGACTTGACAGGTGACAACAATGCACCACATGTCAGAGTGTCACTCACTTGTCTACCTGTCAAGCTGTCACCTGTCAAGCTGACAGGTTGTCAAGCCTTGTCACGCCTCACTGACTGACTTGACAGGTGACAACAATGCACCACATGTCAGAGTGTCACTCACTTGTCTACCTGTCAAGCTGTCACCTGTCAAGCTGACAGGTTGTCAAGCCTTGTCACGCCTTACTCACTGACTGACTTGACAGGTGACAACAATGCACCACATGTCAGAGTGTCACTCACTTGTCTACCTGTCAAGCTGTCACCTGTCAAGCTGACAGGTTGTCAAGCCTTGTCACGCCTCACTGACTGACCTGACAGGTGACAACAATGCACCACATGTCAGAGTGTCACTCACTTGTCTACCTGTCAAGCTGTCACCTGTCAAGCTGACAGGTTGTCAAGCCTTGTCACGCCTCACTGACTGACTTGACAGGTGACAACAATGCACCACATGTCAGAGTGTCACTCACTTGTCTACCTGTCAAGCTGTCACCTGTCAAGCTGACAGGTTGTCAAGCCTTGTCACGCCTCACTGACTGACTTGACAGGTGACAACAATGCACCACATGTCAGAGTGTCACTCACTTGTCTACCTGTCAAGCTGTCACCTGTCAAGCTGACAGGTTGTCAAGCCTTGTCACGCCTCACTGACTGACTTGACAGGTGACAACAATGCACCACATGTCAGAGTGTCACTCACTTGTCTACCTGTCAAGCTGTCACCTGTCAAGCTGACAGGTTGTCAAGCCTTGTCACGCCTCACTGACTGACTTGACAGGTGACAACAATGCACCACATGTCAGAGTGTCACTCACTTGTCTACCTGTCAAGCTGTCACCTGTCAAGCTGACAGGTTGTCAAGCCTTGTCACGCCTCACTGACTGACTTGACAGGTGACAACAATGCACCACATGTCAGAGTGTCACTCACTTGTCTACCTGTCAAGCTGTCACCTGTCAAGCTGACAGGTTGTCAAGCCTTGTCACGCCTCACTGACTGACTTGACAGGTGACAACAATGCACCACATGTCAGAGTGTCACTCACTTGTCTACCTGTCAAGCTGTCACCTGTCAATCTGACAGGTTGTCAAGCCTTGTCACGCCTCACTGACTGACTTGACAGGTGACAACAATGCACCACATGTCAGAGTGTCACTCACTTGTCTACCTGTCAAGCTGTCACCTGTCAAGCTGACAGGTTGTCAAGCCTTGTCACGCCTCACTGACTGACTTGACAGGTGACAACAATGCACCACATGTCAGAGTGTCACTCACTTGTCTACCTGTCAAGCTGTCACCTGTCAAGCTGACAGGTTGTCAAGCCTTGTCACGCCTCACTGACTGACTTGACAGGTGACAACAATGCACCACATGTCAGAGTGTCACTCACTTGTCTACCTGTCAAGCTGTCACCTGTCAAGCTGACAGGTTGTCAAGCCTTGTCACGCCTCACTGACTGACTTGACAGGTGACAACAATGCACCACATGTCAGAGTGTCACTCACTTGTCTACCTGTCAAGCTGTCACCTGTCAAGCTGACAGGTTGTCAAGCCTTGTCACGCCTCACTGACTGACTTGACAGGTGACAACAATGCACCACATGTCAGAGTGTCACTCACTTGTCTACCTGTCAAGCTGTCACCTGTCAAGCTGACAGGTTGTCAAGCCTTGTCACGCCTCACTGACTGACTTGACAGGTGACAACAATGCACCACATGTCTGAGTGTCACTCACTTGTCTACCTGTCAAGCTGTCACCTGTCAAGCTGACAGGTTGTCAAGCCTTGTCACGCCTCACTGACTGACTTGACAGGTGACAACAATGCACCACATGTCAGAGTGTCACTCACTTGTCTACCTGTCAAGCTGTCACCTGTCAAGCTGACAGGTTGTCAAGCCTTGTCACGCCTCACTGACTGACTTGACAGGTGACAACAATGCACCACATGTCAGAGTGTCACTCACTGTCTACCTGTCAAGCTGTCACCTGTCAAGCTGACAGGTTGTCAAGCCTTGTCACGCCTCACTGACTGACTTGACAGGTGACAACAATGCACCACATGTCAGAGTGTCACTCACTTGTCTACCTGTCAAGCTGTCACCTGTCAAGCTGACAGGTTGTCAAGCCTTGTCACGCCTCACTGACTGACTTGACAGGTGACAACAATGCACCACATGTCAGAGTGTCACTCACTTGTCTACCTGTCAAGCTGTCACCTGTCAAGCTGACAGGTTGTCAAGCCTTGTCACGCCTCACTGACTGACTTGACAGGTGACAACAATGCACCACATGTCAGAGTGTCACTCACTTGTCTACCTGTCAAGCTGTCACCTGTCAAGCTGACAGGTTGTCAAGCCTTGTCACGCCTCACTGACTGACTTGACAGGTGACAACAATGCACCACATGTCAGAGTGTCACTCACTTGTCTACCTGTCAAGCTGTCACCTGTCAAGCTGACAGGTTGTCAAGCCTTGTCACGCCTCACTGACTGACTTGACAGGTGACAACAATGCACCACATGTCAGAGTGTCACTCACTTGTCTACCTGTCAAGCTGTCACCTGTCAAGCTGACAGGTTGTCAAGCCTTGTCACGCCTCACTGACTGACTTGACAGGTGACAACAATGCACCACATGTCAGAGTGTCACTCACTTGTCTACCTGTCAAGCTGTCACCTGTCAAGCTGACAGGTTGTCAAGCCTTGTCACGCCTCACTGACTGACTTGACAGGTGACAACAATGCACCACATGTCAGAGTGTCACTCACTTGTCTACCTGTCAAGCTGTCACCTGTCAAGCTGACAGGTTGTCAAGCCTTGTCACGCCTCACTGACTGACTTGACAGGTGACAACAATGCACCACATGTCAGAGTGTCACTCACTTGTCTACCTGTCAAGCTGTCACCTGTCAAGCTGACAGGTTGTCAAGCCTTGTCACGCCTCACTGACTGACTTGACAGGTGACAACAATGCACCACATGTCAGAGTGTCACTCACTTGTCTACCTGTCAAGCTGTCACCTGTCAAGCTGACAGGTTGTCAAGCCTTGTCACGCCTCACTGACTGACTTGACAGGTGACAACAATGCACCACATGTCAGAGTGTCACTCACTTGTCTACCTGTCAAGCTGTCACCTGTCAAGCTGACAGGTTGTCAAGCCTTGTCACGCCTCACTGACTGACTTGACAGGTGACAACAATGCACCACATGTCAGAGTGTCACTCACTTGTCTACCTGTCAAGCTGTCACCTGTCAAGCTGACAGGTTGTCAAGCCTTGTCACGCCTCACTGACTGACTTGACAGGTGACAACAATGCACCACATGTCAGAGTGTCACTCACTTGTCTACCTGTCAAGCTGTCACCTGTCAAGCTGACAGGTTGTCAAGCCTTGTCACGCCTCACTGACTGACTTGACAGGTGACAACAATGCACCACATGTCAGAGTGTCACTCACTTGTCTACCTGTCAAGCTGTCACCTGTCAAGCTGACAGGTTGTCAAGCCTTGTCACGCCTCACTGACTGACTTGACAGGTGACAACAATGCACCACATGTCAGAGTGTCACTCACTTGTCTACCTGTCAAGCTGTCACCTGTCAAGCTGACAGGTTGTCAAGCCTTGTCACGCCTCACTGACTGACTTGACAGGTGACAACAATGCACCACATGTCAGAGTGTCACTCACTTGTCTACCTGTCAAGCTGTCACCTGTCAAGCTGACAGGTTGTCAAGCCTTGTCACGCCTCACTGACTGACTTGACAGGTGACAACAATGCACCACATGTCAGAGTGTCACTCACTTGTCTACCTGTCAAGCTGTCACCTGTCAAGCTGACAGGTTGTCAAGCCTTGTCACGCCTCACTGACTGACTTGACAGGTGACAACAATGCACCACATGTCAGAGTGTCACTCACTTGTCTACCTGTCAAGCTGTCACCTGTCAAGCTGACAGGTTGTCAAGCCTTGTCACGCCTCACTGACTGACTTGACAGGTGACAACAATGCACCACATGTCAGAGTGTCACTCACTTGTCTACCTGTCAAGCTGTCACCTGTCAAGCTGACAGGTTGTCAAGCCTTGTCACGCCTCACTGACTGACTTGACAGGTGACAACAATGCACCACATGTCAGAGTGTCACTCACTTGTCTACCTGTCAAGCTGTCACCTGTCAAGCTGACAGGTTGTCAAGCCTTGTCACGCCTCACTGACTGACTTGACAGGTGACAACAATGCACCACATGTCAGAGTGTCACTCACTTGTCTACCTGTCAAGCTGTCACCTGTCAAGCTGACAGGTTGTCAAGCCTTGTCACGCCTCACTGACTGACTTGACAGGTGACAACAATGCACCACATGTCAGAGTGTCACTCACTTGTCTACCTGTCAAGCTGTCACCTGTCAAGCTGACAGGTTGTCAAGCCTTGTCACGCCTCACTGACTGACTTGACAGGTGACAACAATGCACCACATGTCAGAGTGTCACTCACTTGTCTACCTGTCAAGCTGTCACCTGTCAAGCTGACAGGTTGTCAAGCCTTGTCACGCCTCACTGACTGACTTGACAGGTGACAACAATGCACCACATGTCAGAGTGTCACTCACTTGTCTACCTGTCAAGCTGTCACCTGTCAAGCTGACAGGTTGTCAAGCCTTGTCACGCCTCACTGACTGACTTGACAGGTGACAACAATGCACCACATGTCAGAGTGTCACTCACTTGTCTACCTGTCAAGCTGTCACCTGTCAAGCTGACAGGTTGTCAAGCCTTGTCACGCCTCACTGACTGACTTGACAGGTGACAACAATGCACCACATGTCAGAGTGTCACTCACTTGTCTACCTGTCAAGCTGTCACCTGTCAAGCTGACAGGTTGTCAAGCCTTGTCACGCCTCACTGACTGACTTGACAGGTGACAACAATGCACCACATGTCAGAGTGTCACTCACTTGTCTACCTGTCAAGCTGTCACCTGTCAAGCTGACAGGTTGTCAAGCCTTGTCACGCCTCACTGACTGACTTGACAGGTGACAACAATGCACCACATGTCAGAGTGTCACTCACTTGTCTACCTGTCAAGCTGTCACCTGTCAAGCTGACAGGTTGTCAAGCCTTGTCACGCCTCACTGACTGACTTGACAGGTGACAACAATGCACCACATGTCAGAGTGTCACTCACTTGTCTACCTGTCAAGCTGTCACCTGTCAAGCTGACAGGTTGTCAAGCCTTGTCACGCCTCACTGACTGACTTGACAGGTGACAACAATGCACCACATGTCAGAGTGTCACTCACTTGTCTACCTGTCAAGCTGTCACCTGTCAAGCTGACAGGTTGTCAAGCCTTGTCACGCCTCACTGACTGACTTGACAGGTGACAACAATGCACCACATGTCAGAGTGTCACTCACTTGTCTACCTGTCAAGCTGTCACCTGTCAAGCTGACAGGTTGTCAAGCCTTGTCACGCCTCACTGACTGACTTGACAGGTGACAACAATGCACCACATGTCAGAGTGTCACTCACTTGTCTACCTGTCAAGCTGTCACCTGTCAAGCTGACAGGTTGTCAAGCCTTGTCACGCCTCACTGACTGACTTGACAGGTGACAACAATGCACCACATGTCAGAGTGTCACTCACTTGTCTACCTGTCAAGCTGTCACCTGTCAAGCTGACAGGTTGTCAAGCCTTGTCACGCCTCACTGACTGACTTGACAGGTGACAACAATGCACCACATGTCAGAGTGTCACTCACTTGTCTACCTGTCAAGCTGTCACCTGTCAAGCTGACAGGTTGTCAAGCCTTGTCACGCCTCACTGACTGACTTGACAGGTGACAACAATGCACCACATGTCAGAGTGTCACTCACTTGTCTACCTGTCAAGCTGTCACCTGTCAAGCTGACAGGTTGTCAAGCCTTGTCACGCCTCACTGACTGACTTGACAGGTGACAACAATGCACCACATGTCAGAGTGTCACTCACTTGTCTACCTGTCAAGCTGTCACCTGTCAAGCTGACAGGTTGTCAAGCCTTGTCACGCCTCACTGACTGACTTGACAGGTGACAACAATGCACCACATGTCAGAGTGTCACTCACTTGTCTACCTGTCAAGCTGTCACCTGTCAAGCTGACAGGTTGTCAAGCCTTGTCACGCCTCACTGACTGACTTGACAGGTGACAACAATGCACCACATGTCAGAGTGTCACTCACTTGTCTACCTGTCAAGCTGTCACCTGTCAAGCTGACAGGTTGTCAAGCCTTGTCACGCCTCACTGACTGACTTGACAGGTGACAACAATGCACCACATGTCAGAGTGTCACTCACTTGTCTACCTGTCAAGCTGTCACCTGTCAAGCTGACAGGTTGTCAAGCCTTGTCACGCCTCACTGACTGACTTGACAGGTGACAACAATGCACCACATGTCAGAGTGTCACTCACTTGTCTACCTGTCAAGCTGTCACCTGTCAAGCTGACAGGTTGTCAAGCCTTGTCACGCCTCACTGACTGACTTGACAGGTGACAACAATGCACCACATGTCAGAGTGTCACTCACTTGTCTACCTGTCAAGCTGTCACCTGTCAAGCTGACAGGTTGTCAAGCCTTGTCACGCCTCACTGACTGACTTGACAGGTGACAACAATGCACCACATGTCAGAGTGTCACTCACTTGTCTACCTGTCAAGCTGTCACCTGTCAAGCTGACAGGTTGTCAAGCCTTGTCACGCCTCACTGACTGACTTGACAGGTGACAACAATGCACCACATGTCAGAGTGTCACTCACTTGTCTACCTGTCAAGCTGTCACCTGTCAAGCTGACAGGTTGTCAAGCCTTGTCACGCCTCACTGACTGACTTGACAGGTGACAACAATGCACCACATGTCAGAGTGTCACTCACTTGTCTACCTGTCAAGCTGTCACCTGTCAAGCTGACAGGTTGTCAAGCCTTGTCACGCCTCACTGACTGACTTGACAGGTGACAACAATGCACCACATGTCAGAGTGTCACTCACTTGTCTACCTGTCAAGCTGTCACCTGTCAAGCTGACAGGTTGTCAAGCCTTGTCACGCCTCACTGACTGACTTGACAGGTGACAACAATGCACCACATGTCAGAGTGTCACTCACTTGTCTACCTGTCAAGCTGTCACCTGTCAAGCTGACAGGTTGTCAAGCCTTGTCACGCCTCACTGACTGACTTGACAGGTGACAACAATGCACCACATGTCAGAGTGTCACTCACTTGTCTACCTGTCAAGCTGTCACCTGTCAAGCTGACAGGTTGTCAAGCCTTGTCACGCCTCACTGACTGACTTGACAGGTGACAACAATGCACCACATGTCAGAGTGTCACTCACTTGTCTACCTGTCAAGCTGTCACCTGTCAAGCTGACAGGTTGTCAAGCCTTGTCACGCCTCACTGACTGACTTGACAGGTGACAACAATGCACCACATGTCAGAGTGTCACTCACTTGTCTACCTGTCAAGCTGTCACCTGTCAAGCTGACAGGTTGTCAAGCCTTGTCACGCCTCACTGACTGACTTGACAGGTGACAACAATGCACCACATGTCAGAGTGTCACTCACTTGTCTACCTGTCAAGCTGTCACCTGTCAAGCTGACAGGTTGTCAAGCCTTGTCACGCCTCACTGACTGACTTGACAGGTGACAACAATGCACCACATGTCAGAGTGTCACTCACTTGTCTACCTGTCAAGCTGTCACCTGTCAAGCTGACAGGTTGTCAAGCCTTGTCACGCCTCACTGACTGACTTGACAGGTGACAACAATGCACCACATGTCAGAGTGTCACTCACTTGTCTACCTGTCAAGCTGTCACCTGTCAAGCTGACAGGTTGTCAAGCCTTGTCACGCCTCACTGACTGACTTGACAGGTGACAACAATGCACCACATGTCAGAGTGTCACTCACTTGTCTACCTGTCAAGCTGTCACCTGTCAAGCTGACAGGTTGTCAAGCCTTGTCACGCCTCACTGACTGACTTGACAGGTGACAACAATGCACCACATGTCAGAGTGTCACTCACTTGTCTACCTGTCAAGCTGTCACCTGTCAAGCTGACAGGTTGTCAAGCCTTGTCACGCCTCACTGACTGACTTGACAGGTGACAACAATGCACCACATGTCAGAGTGTCACTCACTTGTCTACCTGTCAAGCTGTCACCTGTCAAGCTGACAGGTTGTCAAGCCTTGTCACGCCTCACTGACTGACTTGACAGGTGACAACAATGCACCACATGTCAGAGTGTCACTCACTTGTCTACCTGTCAAGCTGTCACCTGTCAAGCTGACAGGTTGTCAAGCCTTGTCACGCCTCACTGACTGACTTGACAGGTGACAACAATGCACCACATGTCAGAGTGTCACTCACTTGTCTACCTGTCAAGCTGTCACCTGTCAAGCTGACAGGTTGTCAAGCCTTGTCACGCCTCACTGACTGACTTGACAGGTGACAACAATGCACCACATGTCAGAGTGTCACTCACTTGTCTACCTGTCAAGCTGTCACCTGTCAAGCTGACAGGTTGTCAAGCCTTGTCACGCCTCACTGACTGACTTGACAGGTGACAACAATGCACCACATGTCAGAGTGTCACTCACTTGTCTACCTGTCAAGCTGTCACCTGTCAAGCTGACAGGTTGTCAAGCCTTGTCACGCACTGACTGACTTGACAGGTGACAACAATGCACCACATGTCAGAGTGTCACTCACTTGTCTACCTGTCAAGCTGTCACCTGTCAAGCTGACAGGTTGTCAAGCCTTGTCACGCCTCACTGACTGACTTGACAGGTGACAACAATGCACCACATGTCAGAGTGTCACTCACTTGTCTACCTGTCAAGCTGTCACCTGTCAAGCTGACAGGTTGTCAAGCCTTGTCACGCCTCACTGACTGACTTGACAGGTGACAACAATGCACCACATGTCAGAGTGTCACTCACTTGTCTACCTGTCAAGCTGTCACCTGTCAAGCTGACAGGTTGTCAAGCCTTGTCACGCCTCACTGACTGACTTGACAGGTGACAACAATGCACCACATGTCAGAGTGTCACTCACTTGTCTACCTGTCAAGCTGTCACCTGTCAAGCTGACAGGTTGTCAAGCCTTGTCACGCCTCACTGACTGACTTGACAGGTGACAACAATGCACCACATGTCAGAGTGTCACTCACTTGTCTACCTGTCAAGCTGTCACCTGTCAAGCTGACAGGTTGTCAAGCCTTGTCACGCCTCACTGACTGACTTGACAGGTGACAACAATGCACCACATGTCAGAGTGTCACTCACTTGTCTACCTGTCAAGCTGTCACCTGTCAAGCTGACAGGTTGTCAAGCCTTGTCACGCCTCACTGACTGACTTGACAGGTGACAACAATGCACCACATGTCAGAGTGTCACTCACTTGTCTACCTGTCAAGCTGTCACCTGTCAAGCTGACAGGTTGTCAAGCCTTGTCACGCCTCACTGACTGACTTGACAGGTGACAACAATGCACCACATGTCAGAGTGTCACTCACTTGTCTACCTGTCAAGCTGTCACCTGTCAAGCTGACAGGTTGTCAAGCCTTGTCACGCCTCACTGACTGACTTGACAGGTGACAACAATGCACCACATGTCAGAGTGTCACTCACTTGTCTACCTGTCAAGCTGTCACCTGTCAAGCTGACAGGTTGTCAAGCCTTGTCACGCCTCACTGACTGACTTGACAGGTGACAACAATGCACCACATGTCAGAGTGTCACTCACTTGTCTACCTGTCAAGCTGTCACCTGTCAAGCTGACAGGTTGTCAAGCCTTGTCACGCCTCACTGACTGACTTGACAGGTGACAACAATGCACCACATGTCAGAGTGTCACTCACTTGTCTACCTGTCAAGCTGTCACCTGTCAAGCTGACAGGTTGTCAAGCCTTGTCACGCCTCACTGACTGACTTGACAGGTGACAACAATGCACCACATGTCAGAGTGTCACTCACTTGTCTACCTGTCAAGCTGTCACCTGTCAAGCTGACAGGTTGTCAAGCCTTGTCACGCCTCACTGACTGACTTGACAGGTGACAACAATGCACCACATGTCAGAGTGTCACTCACTTGTCTACCTGTCAAGCTGTCACCTGTCAAGCTGACAGGTTGTCAAGCCTTGTCACGCCTCACTGACTGACTTGACAGGTGACAACAATGCACCACATGTCAGAGTGTCACTCACTTGTCTACCTGTCAAGCTGTCACCTGTCAAGCTGACAGGTTGTCAAGCCTTGTCACGCCTCACTGACTGACTTGACAGGTGACAACAATGCACCACATGTCAGAGTGTCACTCACTTGTCTACCTGTCAAGCTGTCACCTGTCAAGCTGACAGGTTGTCAAGCCTTGTCACGCCTCACTGACTGACTTGACAGGTGACAACAATGCACCACATGTCAGAGTGTCACTCACTTGTCTACCTGTCAAGCTGTCACCTGTCAAGCTGACAGGTTGTCAAGCCTTGTCACGCCTCACTGACTGACTTGACAGGTGACAACAATGCACCACATGTCAGAGTGTCACTCACTTGTCTACCTGTCAAGCTGTCACCTGTCAAGCTGACAGGTTGTCAAGCCTTGTCACGCCTCACTGACTGACTTGACAGGTGACAACAATGCACCACATGTCAGAGTGTCACTCACTTGTCTACCTGTCAAGCTGTCACCTGTCAAGCTGACAGGTTGTCAAGCCTTGTCACGCCTCACTGACTGACTTGACAGGTGACAACAATGCACCACATGTCAGAGTGTCACTCACTTGTCTACCTGTCTAGCTGACAGGTTGTCAAGCCTTGTCACGCCTCACTGACTGACTTGACAGGTGACAACAATGCACCACATGTCAGAGTGTCACTCACTTGTCTACCTGTCAAGCTGTCACCTGTCAAGCTGACAGGTTGTCAAGCCTTGTCACGCCTCACTGACTGACTTGACAGTTGACAACAATGCACCACATGTCAGAGTGTCACTCACTTGTCTACCTGTCAAGCTGTCACCTGTCAAGCTGACAGGTTGTCAAGCCTTGTCACGCCTCACTGACTGACTTGACAGGTGACAACAATGCACCACATGTCAGAGTGTCACTCACTTGTCTACCTGTCAAGCTGTCACCTGTCAAGCTGACAGGTTGTCAAGCCTTGTCACGCCTCACTGACTGACTTGACAGGTGACAACAATGCACCACATGTCAGAGTGTCACTCACTTGTCTACCTGTCAAGCTGTCACCTGTCAAGCTGACAGGTTGTCAAGCCTTGTCACGCCTCACTGACTGACTTGACAGGTGACAACAATGCACCACATGTCAGAGTGTCACTCACTTGTCTACCTGTCAAGCTGTCACCTGTCAAGCTGACAGGTTGTCAAGCCTTGTCACGCCTCACTGACTGACTTGACAGGTGACAACAATGCACCACATGTCAGAGTGTCACTCACTTGTCTACCTGTCAAGCTGTCACCTGTCAAGCTGACAGGTTGTCAAGCCTTGTCACGCCTCACTGACTGACTTGACAGGTGACAACAATGCACCACATGTCAGAGTGTCACTCACTTGTCTACCTGTCAAGCTGTCACCTGTCAAGCTGACAGGTTGTCAAGCCTTGTCACGCCTCACTGACTGACTTGACAGGTGACAACAATGCACCACATGTCAGAGTGTCACTCACTTGTCTACCTGTCAAGCTGTCACCTGTCAAGCTGACAGGTTGTCAAGCCTTGTCACGCCTCACTGACTGACTTGACAGGTGACAACAATGCACCACATGTCAGAGTGTCACTCACTTGTCTACCTGTCAAGCTGTCACCTGTCAAGCTGACAGGTTGTCAAGCCTTGTCACGCCTCACTGACTGACTTGACAGGTGACAACAATGCACCACATGTCAGAGTGTCACTCACTTGTCTACCTGTCAAGCTGTCACCTGTCAAGCTGACAGGTTGTCAAGCCTTGTCACGCCTCACTGACTGACTTGACAGGTGACAACAATGCACCACATGTCAGAGTGTCACTCACTTGTCTACCTGTCAAGCTGTCACCTGTCAAGCTGACAGGTTGTCAAGCCTTGTCACGCCTCACTGACTGACTTGACAGGTGACAACAATGCACCACATGTCAGAGTGTCACTCACTTGTCTACCTGTCAAGCTGTCACCTGTCAAGCTGACAGGTTGTCAAGCCTTGTCACGCCTCACTGACTGACTTGACAGGTGACAACAATGCACCACATGTCAGAGTGTCACTCACTTGTCTACCTGTCAAGCTGTCACCTGTCAAGCTGACAGGTTGTCAAGCCTTGTCACGCCTCACTGACTGACTTGACAGGTGACAACAATGCACCACATGTCAGAGTGTCACTCACTTGTCTACCTGTCAAGCTGTCACCTGTCAAGCTGACAGGTTGTCAAGCCTTGTCACGCCTCACTGACTGACTTGACAGGTGACAACAATGCACCACATGTCAGAGTGTCACTCACTTGTCTACCTGTCAAGCTGTCACCTGTCAAGCTGACAGGTTGTCAAGCCTTGTCACGCCTCACTGACTGACTTGACAGGTGACAACAATGCACCACATGTCAGAGTGTCACTCACTTGTCTACCTGTCAAGCTGTCACCTGTCAAGCTGACAGGTTGTCAAGCCTTGTCACGCCTCACTGACTGACTTGACAGGTGACAACAATGCACCACATGTCAGAGTGTCACTCACTTGTCTACCTGTCAAGCTGTCACCTGTCAAGCTGACAGGTTGTCAAGCCTTGTCACGCCTCACTGACTGACTTGACAGGTGACAACAATGCACCACATGTCAGAGTGTCACTCACTTGTCTACCTGTCAAGCTGTCACCTGTCAAGCTGACAGGTTGTCAAGCCTTGTCACGCCTCACTGACTGACTTGACAGGTGACAACAATGCACCACATGTCAGAGTGTCACTCACTTGTCTACCTGTCAAGCTGTCACCTGTCAAGCTGACAGGTTGTCAAGCCTTGTCACGCCTCACTGACTGACTTGACAGGTGACAACAATGCACCACATGTCAGAGTGTCACTCACTTGTCTACCTGTCAAGCTGTCACCTGTCAAGCTGACAGGTTGTCAAGCCTTGTCACGCCTCACTGACTGACTTGACAGGTGACAACAATGCACCACATGTCAGAGTGTCACTCACTTGTCTACCTGTCAAGCTGTCACCTGTCAAGCTGACAGGTTGTCAAGCCTTGTCACGCCTCACTGACTGACTTGACAGGTGACAACAATGCACCACATGTCAGAGTGTCACTCACTTGTCTACCTGTCAAGCTGTCACCTGTCAAGCTGACAGGTTGTCAAGCCTTGTCACGCCTCACTGACTGACTTGACAGGTGACAACAATGCACCACATGTCAGAGTGTCACTCACTTGTCTACCTGTCAAGCTGTCACCTGTCAAGCTGACAGGTTGTCAAGCCTTGTCACGCCTCACTGACTGACTTGACAGGTGACAACAATGCACCACATGTCAGAGTGTCACTCACTTGTCTACCTGTCAAGCTGTCACCTGTCAAGCTGACAGGTTGTCAAGCCTTGTCACGCCTCACTGACTGACTTGACAGGTGACAACAATGCACCACATGTCAGAGTGTCACTCACTTGTCTACCTGTCAAGCTGTCACCTGTCAAGCTGACAGGTTGTCAAGCCTTGTCACGCCTCACTGACTGACTTGACAGGTGACAACAATGCACCACATGTCAGAGTGTCACTCACTTGTCTACCTGTCAAGCTGTCACCTGTCAAGCTGACAGGTTGTCAAGCCTTGTCACGCCTCACTGACTGACTTGACAGGTGACAACAATGCACCACATGTCAGAGTGTCACTCACTTGTCTACCTGTCAAGCTGTCACCTGTCAAGCTGACAGGTTGTCAAGCCTTGTCACGCCTCACTGACTGACTTGACAGGTGACAACAATGCACCACATGTCAGAGTGTCACTCACTTGTCTACCTGTCAAGCTGTCACCTGTCAAGCTGACAGGTTGTCAAGCCTTGTCACGCCTCACTGACTGACTTGACAGGTGACAACAATGCACCACATGTCAGAGTGTCACTCACTTGTCTACCTGTCAAGCTGTCACCTGTCAAGCTGACAGGTTGTCAAGCCTTGTCACGCCTCACTGACTGACTTGACAGGTGACAACAATGCACCACATGTCAGAGTGTCACTCACTTGTCTACCTGTCAAGCTGTCACCTGTCAAGCTGACAGGTTGTCAAGCCTTGTCACGCCTCACTGACTGACTTGACAGGTGACAACAATGCACCACATGTCAGAGTGTCACTCACTTGTCTACCTGTCAAGCTGTCACCTGTCAAGCTGACAGGTTGTCAAGCCTTGTCACGCCTCACTGACTGACTTGACAGGTGACAACAATGCACCACATGTCAGAGTGTCACTCACTTGTCTACCTGTCAAGCTGTCACCTGTCAAGCTGACAGGTTGTCAAGCCTTGTCACGCCTCACTGACTGACTTGACAGGTGACAACAATGCACCACATGTCAGAGTGTCACTCACTTGTCTACCTGTCAAGCTGTCACCTGTCAAGCTGACAGGTTGTCAAGCCTTGTCACGCCTCACTGACTGACTTGACAGGTGACAACAATGCACCACATGTCAGAGTGTCACTCACTTGTCTACCTGTCAAGCTGTCACCTGTCAAGCTGACAGGTTGTCAAGCCTTGTCACGCCTCACTGACTGACTTGACAGGTGACAACAATGCACCACATGTCAGAGTGTCACTCACTTGTCTACCTGTCAAGCTGTCACCTGTCAAGCTGACAGGTTGTCAAGCCTTGTCACGCCTCACTGACTGACTTGACAGGTGACAACAATGCACCACATGTCAGAGTGTCACTCACTTGTCTACCTGTCAAGCTGTCACCTGTCAAGCTGACAGGTTGTCAAGCCTTGTCACGCCTCACTGACTGACTTGACAGGTGACAACAATGCACCACATGTCAGAGTGTCACTCACTTGTCTACCTGTCAAGCTGTCACCTGTCAAGCTGACAGGTTGTCAAGCCTTGTCACGCCTCACTGACTGACTTGACAGGTGACAACAATGCACCACATGTCAGAGTGTCACTCACTTGTCTACCTGTCAAGCTGTCACCTGTCAAGCTGACAGGTTGTCAAGCCTTGTCACGCCTCACTGACTGACTTGACAGGTGACAACAATGCACCACATGTCAGAGTGTCACTCACTTGTCTACCTGTCAAGCTGTCACCTGTCAAGCTGACAGGTTGTCAAGCCTTGTCACGCCTCACTGACTGACTTGACAGGTGACAACAATGCACCACATGTCAGAGTGTCAC
This sequence comes from Taenia multiceps, assembly GCA_001923025.3. NCBI lineage: Eukaryota > Metazoa > Platyhelminthes > Cestoda > Cyclophyllidea > Taeniidae > Taenia > Taenia multiceps. The sequence continues at coordinate 15,144 of MRSW03000132.1, read as the reverse complement.
TCACTTGTCTACCTGTCAAGCTGTCACCTGTCAAGCTGACAGGTTGTCAAGCCTTGTCACGCCTCACTGACTGACTTGACAGGTGACAACAATGCACCACATGTCAGAGTGTCACTCACTTGTCTACCTGTCAAGCTGTCACCTGTCAAGCTGACAGGTTGTCAAGCCTTGTCACGCCTCACTGACTGACTTGACAGGTGACAACAATGCACCACATGTCAGAGTGTCACTCACTTGTCTACCTGTCAAGCTGTCACCTGTCAAGCTGACAGGTTGTCAAGCCTTGTCACGCCTCACTGACTGACTTGACAGGTGACAACAATGCACCACATGTCAGAGTGTCACTCACTTGTCTACCTGTCAAGCTGTCACCTGTCAAGCTGACAGGTTGTCAAGCCTTGTCACGCCTCACTGACTGACTTGACAGGTGACAACAATGCACCACATGTCAGAGTGTCACTCACTTGTCTACCTGTCAAGCTGTCACCTGTCAAGCTGACAGGTTGTCAAGCCTTGTCACGCCTCACTGACTGACTTGACAGGTGACAACAATGCACCACATGTCAGAGTGTCACTCACTTGTCTACCTGTCAAGCTGTCACCTGTCAAGCTGACAGGTTGTCAAGCCTTGTCACGCCTCACTGACTGACTTGACAGGTGACAACAATGCACCACATGTCAGAGTGTCACTCACTTGTCTACCTGTCAAGCTGTCACCTGTCAAGCTGACAGGTTGTCAAGCCTTGTCACGCCTCACTGACTGACTTGACAGGTGACAACAATGCACCACATGTCAGAGTGTCACTCACTTGTCTACCTGTCAAGCTGTCACCTGTCAAGCTGACAGGTTGTCAAGCCTTGTCACGCCTCACTGACTGACTTGACAGGTGACAACAATGCACCACATGTCAGAGTGTCACTCACTTGTCTACCTGTCAAGCTGTCACCTGTCAAGCTGACAGGTTGTCAAGCCTTGTCACGCCTCACTGACTGACTTGACAGGTGACAACAATGCACCACATGTCAGAGTGTCACTCACTTGTCTACCTGTCAAGCTGTCACCTGTCAAGCTGACAGGTTGTCAAGCCTTGTCACGCCTCACTGACTGACTTGACAGGTGACAACAATGCACCACATGTCAGAGTGTCACTCACTTGTCTACCTGTCAAGCTGTCACCTGTCAAGCTGACAGGTTGTCAAGCCTTGTCACGCCTCACTGACTGACTTGACAGGTGACAACAATGCACCACATGTCAGAGTGTCACTCACTTGTCTACCTGTCAAGCTGTCACCTGTCAAGCTGACAGGTTGTCAAGCCTTGTCACGCCTCACTGACTGACTTGACAGGTGACAACAATGCACCACATGTCAGAGTGTCACTCACTTGTCTACCTGTCAAGCTGTCACCTGTCAAGCTGACAGGTTGTCAAGCCTTGTCACGCCTCACTGACTGACTTGACAGGTGACAACAATGCACCACATGTCAGAGTGTCACTCACTTGTCTACCTGTCAAGCTGTCACCTGTCAAGCTGACAGGTTGTCAAGCCTTGTCACGCCTCACTGACTGACTTGACAGGTGACAACAATGCACCACATGTCAGAGTGTCACTCACTTGTCTACCTGTCAAGCTGTCACCTGTCAAGCTGACAGGTTGTCAAGCCTTGTCACGCCTCACTGACTGACTTGACAGGTGACAACAATGCACCACATGTCAGAGTGTCACTCACTTGTCTACCTGTCAAGCTGTCACCTGTCAAGCTGACAGGTTGTCAAGCCTTGTCACGCCTCACTGACTGACTTGACAGGTGACAACAATGCACCACATGTCAGAGTGTCACTCACTTGTCTACCTGTCAAGCTGTCACCTGTCAAGCTGACAGGTTGTCAAGCCTTGTCACGCCTCACTGACTGACTTGACAGGTGACAACAATGCACCACATGTCAGAGTGTCACTCACTTGTCTACCTGTCAAGCTGTCACCTGTCAAGCTGACAGGTTGTCAAGCCTTGTCACGCCTCACTGACTGACTTGACAGGTGACAACAATGCACCACATGTCAGAGTGTCACTCACTTGTCTACCTGTCAAGCTGTCACCTGTCAAGCTGACAGGTTGTCAAGCCTTGTCACGCCTCACTGACTGACTTGACAGGTGACAACAATGCACCACATGTCAGAGTGTCACTCACTTGTCTACCTGTCAAGCTGTCACCTGTCAAGCTGACAGGTTGTCAAGCCTTGTCACGCCTCACTGACTGACTTGACAGGTGACAACAATGCACCACATGTCAGAGTGTCACTCACTTGTCTACCTGTCAAGCTGTCACCTGTCAAGCTGACAGGTTGTCAAGCCTTGTCACGCCTCACTGACTGACTTGACAGGTGACAACAATGCACCACATGTCAGAGTGTCACTCACTTGTCTACCTGTCAAGCTGTCACCTGTCAAGCTGACAGGTTGTCAAGCCTTGTCACGCCTCACTGACTGACTTGACAGGTGACAACAATGCACCACATGTCAGAGTGTCACTCACTTGTCTACCTGTCAAGCTGTCACCTGTCAAGCTGACAGGTTGTCAAGCCTTGTCACGCCTCACTGACTGACTTGACAGGTGACAACAATGCACCACATGTCAGAGTGTCACTCACTTGTCTACCTGTCAAGCTGTCACCTGTCAAGCTGACAGGTTGTCAAGCCTTGTCACGCCTCACTGACTGACTTGACAGGTGACAACAATGCACCACATGTCAGAGTGTCACTCACTTGTCTACCTGTCAAGCTGTCACCTGTCAAGCTGACAGGTTGTCAAGCCTTGTCACGCCTCACTGACTGACTTGACAGGTGACAACAATGCACCACATGTCAGAGTGTCACTCACTTGTCTACCTGTCAAGCTGTCACCTGTCAAGCTGACAGGTTGTCAAGCCTTGTCACGCCTCACTGACTGACTTGACAGGTGACAACAATGCACCACATGTCAGAGTGTCACTCACTTGTCTACCTGTCAAGCTGTCACCTGTCAAGCTGACAGGTTGTCAAGCCTTGTCACGCCTCACTGACTGACTTGACAGGTGACAACAATGCACCACATGTCAGAGTGTCACTCACTTGTCTACCTGTCAAGCTGTCACCTGTCAAGCTGACAGGTTGTCAAGCCTTGTCACGCCTCACTGACTGACTTGACAGGTGACAACAATGCACCACATGTCAGAGTGTCACTCACTTGTCTACCTGTCAAGCTGTCACCTGTCAAGCTGACAGGTTGTCAAGCCTTGTCACGCCTCACTGACTGACTTGACAGGTGACAACAATGCACCACATGTCAGAGTGTCACTCACTTGTCTACCTGTCAAGCTGTCACCTGTCAAGCTGACAGGTTGTCAAGCCTTGTCACGCCTCACTGACTGACTTGACAGGTGACAACAATGCACCACATGTCAGAGTGTCACTCACTTGTCTACCTGTCAAGCTGTCACCTGTCAAGCTGACAGGTTGTCAAGCCTTGTCACGCCTCACTGACTGACTTGACAGGTGACAACAATGCACCACATGTCAGAGTGTCACTCACTTGTCTACCTGTCAAGCTGTCACCTGTCAAGCTGACAGGTTGTCAAGCCTTGTCACGCCTCACTGACTGACTTGACAGGTGACAACAATGCACCACATGTCAGAGTGTCACTCACTTGTCTACCTGTCAAGCTGTCACCTGTCAAGCTGACAGGTTGTCAAGCCTTGTCACGCCTCACTGACTGACTTGACAGGTGACAACAATGCACCACATGTCAGAGTGTCACTCACTTGTCTACCTGTCAAGCTGTCACCTGTCAAGCTGACAGGTTGTCAAGCCTTGTCACGCCTCACTGACTGACTTGACAGGTGACAACAATGCACCACATGTCAGAGTGTCACTCACTTGTCTACCTGTCAAGCTGTCACCTGTCAAGCTGACAGGTTGTCAAGCCTTGTCACGCCTCACTGACTGACTTGACAGGTGACAACAATGCACCACATGTCAGAGTGTCACTCACTTGTCTACCTGTCAAGCTGTCACCTGTCAAGCTGACAGGTTGTCAAGCCTTGTCACGCCTCACTGACTGACTTGACAGGTGACAACAATGCACCACATGTCAGAGTGTCACTCACTTGTCTACCTGTCAAGCTGTCACCTGTCAAGCTGACAGGTTGTCAAGCCTTGTCACGCCTCACTGACTGACTTGACAGGTGACAACAATGCACCACATGTCAGAGTGTCACTCACTTGTCTACCTGTCAAGCTGTCACCTGTCAAGCTGACAGGTTGTCAAGCCTTGTCACGCCTCACTGACTGACTTGACAGGTGACAACAATGCACCACATGTCAGAGTGTCACTCACTTGTCTACCTGTCAAGCTGTCACCTGTCAAGCTGACAGGTTGTCAAGCCTTGTCACGCCTCACTGACTGACTTGACAGGTGACAACAATGCACCACATGTCAGAGTGTCACTCACTTGTCTACCTGTCAAGCTGTCACCTGTCAAGCTGACAGGTTGTCAAGCCTTGTCACGCCTCACTGACTGACTTGACAGGTGACAACAATGCACCACATGTCAGAGTGTCACTCACTTGTCTACCTGTCAAGCTGTCACCTGTCAAGCTGACAGGTTGTCAAGCCTTGTCACGCCTCACTGACTGACTTGACAGGTGACAACAATGCACCACATGTCAGAGTGTCACTCACTTGTCTACCTGTCAAGCTGTCACCTGTCAAGCTGACAGGTTGTCAAGCCTTGTCACGCCTCACTGACTGACTTGACAGGTGACAACAATGCACCACATGTCAGAGTGTCACTCACTTGTCTACCTGTCAAGCTGTCACCTGTCAAGCTGACAGGTTGTCAAGCCTTGTCACGCCTCACTGACTGACTTGACAGGTGACAACAATGCACCACATGTCAGAGTGTCACTCACTTGTCTACCTGTCAAGCTGTCACCTGTCAAGCTGACAGGTTGTCAAGCCTTGTCACGCCTCACTGACTGACTTGACAGGTGACAACAATGCACCACATGTCAGAGTGTCACTCACTTGTCTACCTGTCAAGCTGTCACCTGTCAAGCTGACAGGTTGTCAAGCCTTGTCACGCCTCACTGACTGACTTGACAGGTGACAACAATGCACCACATGTCAGAGTGTCACTCACTTGTCTACCTGTCAAGCTGTCACCTGTCAAGCTGACAGGTTGTCAAGCCTTGTCACGCCTCACTGACTGACTTGACAGGTGACAACAATGCACCACATGTCAGAGTGTCACTCACTTGTCTACCTGTCAAGCTGTCACCTGTCAAGCTGACAGGTTGTCAAGCCTTGTCACGCCTCACTGACTGACTTGACAGGTGACAACAATGCACCACATGTCAGAGTGTCACTCACTTGTCTACCTGTCAAGCTGTCACCTGTCAAGCTGACAGGTTGTCAAGCCTTGTCACGCCTCACTGACTGACTTGACAGGTGACAACAATGCACCACATGTCAGAGTGTCACTCACTTGTCTACCTGTCAAGCTGTCACCTGTCAAGCTGACAGGTTGTCAAGCCTTGTCACGCCTCACTGACTGACTTGACAGGTGACAACAATGCACCACATGTCAGAGTGTCACTCACTTGTCTACCTGTCAAGCTGTCACCTGTCAAGCTGACAGGTTGTCAAGCCTTGTCACGCCTCACTGACTGACTTGACAGGTGACAACAATGCACCACATGTCAGAGTGTCACTCACTTGTCTACCTGTCAAGCTGTCACCTGTCAAGCTGACAGGTTGTCAAGCCTTGTCACGCCTCACTGACTGACTTGACAGGTGACAACAATGCACCACATGTCAGAGTGTCACTCACTTGTCTACCTGTCAAGCTGTCACCTGTCAAGCTGACAGGTTGTCAAGCCTTGTCACGCCTCACTGACTGACTTGACAGGTGACAACAATGCACCACATGTCAGAGTGTCACTCACTTGTCTACCTGTCAAGCTGTCACCTGTCAAGCTGACAGGTTGTCAAGCCTTGTCACGCCTCACTGACTGACTTGACAGGTGACAACAATGCACCACATGTCAGAGTGTCACTCACTTGTCTACCTGTCAAGCTGTCACCTGTCAAGCTGACAGGTTGTCAAGCCTTGTCACGCCTCACTGACTGACTTGACAGGTGACAACAATGCACCACATGTCAGAGTGTCACTCACTTGTCTACCTGTCAAGCTGTCACCTGTCAAGCTGACAGGTTGTCAAGCCTTGTCACGCCTCACTGACTGACTTGACAGGTGACAACAATGCACCACATGTCAGAGTGTCACTCACTTGTCTACCTGTCAAGCTGTCACCTGTCAAGCTGACAGGTTGTCAAGCCTTGTCACGCCTCACTGACTGACTTGACAGGTGACAACAATGCACCACATGTCAGAGTGTCACTCACTTGTCTACCTGTCAAGCTGTCACCTGTCAAGCTGACAGGTTGTCAAGCCTTGTCACGCCTCACTGACTGACTTGACAGGTGACAACAATGCACCACATGTCAGAGTGTCACTCACTTGTCTACCTGTCAAGCTGTCACCTGTCAAGCTGACAGGTTGTCAAGCCTTGTCACGCCTCACTGACTGACTTGACAGGTGACAACAATGCACCACATGTCAGAGTGTCACTCACTTGTCTACCTGTCAAGCTGTCACCTGTCAAGCTGACAGGTTGTCAAGCCTTGTCACGCCTCACTGACTGACTTGACAGGTGACAACAATGCACCACATGTCAGAGTGTCACTCACTTGTCTACCTGTCAAGCTGTCACCTGTCAAGCTGACAGGTTGTCAAGCCTTGTCACGCCTCACTGACTGACTTGACAGGTGACAACAATGCACCACATGTCAGAGTGTCACTCACTTGTCTACCTGTCAAGCTGTCACCTGTCAAGCTGACAGGTTGTCAAGCCTTGTCACGCCTCACTGACTGACTTGACAGGTGACAACAATGCACCACATGTCAGAGTGTCACTCACTTGTCTACCTGTCAAGCTGTCACCTGTCAAGCTGACAGGTTGTCAAGCCTTGTCACGCCTCACTGACTGACTTGACAGGTGACAACAATGCACCACATGTCAGAGTGTCACTCACTTGTCTACCTGTCAAGCTGTCACCTGTCAAGCTGACAGGTTGTCAAGCCTTGTCACGCCTCACTGACTGACTTGACAGGTGACAACAATGCACCACATGTCAGAGTGTCACTCACTTGTCTACCTGTCAAGCTGTCACCTGTCAAGCTGACAGGTTGTCAAGCCTTGTCACGCCTCACTGACTGACTTGACAGGTGACAACAATGCACCACATGTCAGAGTGTCACTCACTTGTCTACCTGTCAAGCTGTCACCTGTCAAGCTGACAGGTTGTCAAGCCTTGTCACGCCTCACTGACTGACTTGACAGGTGACAACAATGCACCACATGTCAGAGTGTCACTCACTTGTCTACCTGTCAAGCTGTCACCTGTCAAGCTGACAGGTTGTCAAGCCTTGTCACGCCTCACTGACTGACTTGACAGGTGACAACAATGCACCACATGTCAGAGTGTCACTCACTTGTCTACCTGTCAAGCTGTCACCTGTCAAGCTGACAGGTTGTCAAGCCTTGTCACGCCTCACTGACTGACTTGACAGGTGACAACAATGCACCACATGTCAGAGTGTCACTCACTTGTCTACCTGTCAAGCTGTCACCTGTCAAGCTGACAGGTTGTCAAGCCTTGTCACGCCTCACTGACTGACTTGACAGGTGACAACAATGCACCACATGTCAGAGTGTCACTCACTTGTCTACCTGTCAAGCTGTCACCTGTCAAGCTGACAGGTTGTCAAGCCTTGTCACGCCTCACTGACTGACTTGACAGGTGACAACAATGCACCACATGTCAGAGTGTCACTCACTTGTCTACCTGTCAAGCTGTCACCTGTCAAGCTGACAGGTTGTCAAGCCTTGTCACGCCTCACTGACTGACTTGACAGGTGACAACAATGCACCACATGTCAGAGTGTCACTCACTTGTCTACCTGTCAAGCTGTCACCTGTCAAGCTGACAGGTTGTCAAGCCTTGTCACGCCTCACTGACTGACTTGACAGGTGACAACAATGCACCACATGTCAGAGTGTCACTCACTTGTCTACCTGTCAAGCTGTCACCTGTCAAGCTGACAGGTTGTCAAGCCTTGTCACGCCTCACTGACTGACTTGACAGGTGACAACAATGCACCACATGTCAGAGTGTCACTCACTTGTCTACCTGTCAAGCTGTCACCTGTCAAGCTGACAGGTTGTCAAGCCTTGTCACGCCTCACTGACTGACTTGACAGGTGACAACAATGCACCACATGTCAGAGTGTCACTCACTTGTCTACCTGTCAAGCTGTCACCTGTCAAGCTGACAGGTTGTCAAGCCTTGTCACGCCTCACTGACTGACTTGACAGGTGACAACAATGCACCACATGTCAGAGTGTCACTCACTTGTCTACCTGTCAAGCTGTCACCTGTCAAGCTGACAGGTTGTCAAGCCTTGTCACGCCTCACTGACTGACTTGACAGGTGACAACAATGCACCACATGTCAGAGTGTCACTCACTTGTCTACCTGTCAAGCTGTCACCTGTCAAGCTGACAGGTTGTCAAGCCTTGTCACGCCTCACTGACTGACTTGACAGGTGACAACAATGCACCACATGTCAGAGTGTCACTCACTTGTCTACCTGTCAAGCTGTCACCTGTCAAGCTGACAGGTTGTCAAGCCTTGTCACGCCTCACTGACTGACTTGACAGGTGACAACAATGCACCACATGTCAGAGTGTCACTCACTTGTCTACCTGTCAAGCTGTCACCTGTCAAGCTGACAGGTTGTCAAGCCTTGTCACGCCTCACTGACTGACTTGACAGGTGACAACAATGCACCACATGTCAGAGTGTCACTCACTTGTCTACCTGTCAAGCTGTCACCTGTCAAGCTGACAGGTTGTCAAGCCTTGTCACGCCTCACTGACTGACTTGACAGGTGACAACAATGCACCACATGTCAGAGTGTCACTCACTTGTCTACCTGTCAAGCTGTCACCTGTCAAGCTGACAGGTTGTCAAGCCTTGTCACGCCTCACTGACTGACTTGACAGGTGACAACAATGCACCACATGTCAGAGTGTCACTCACTTGTCTACCTGTCAAGCTGTCACCTGTCAAGCTGACAGGTTGTCAAGCCTTGTCACGCCTCACTGACTGACTTGACAGGTGACAACAATGCACCACATGTCAGAGTGTCACTCACTTGTCTACCTGTCAAGCTGTCACCTGTCAAGCTGACAGGTTGTCAAGCCTTGTCACGCCTCACTGACTGACTTGACAGGTGACAACAATGCACCACATGTCAGAGTGTCACTCACTTGTCTACCTGTCAAGCTGTCACCTGTCAAGCTGACAGGTTGTCAAGCCTTGTCACGCCTCACTGACTGACTTGACAGGTGACAACAATGCACCACATGTCAGAGTGTCACTCACTTGTCTACCTGTCAAGCTGTCACCTGTCAAGCTGACAGGTTGTCAAGCCTTGTCACGCCTCACTGACTGACTTGACAGGTGACAACAATGCACCACATGTCAGAGTGTCACTCACTTGTCTACCTGTCAAGCTGTCACCTGTCAAGCTGACAGGTTGTCAAGCCTTGTCACGCCTCACTGACTGACTTGACAGGTGACAACAATGCACCACATGTCAGAGTGTCACTCACTTGTCTACCTGTCAAGCTGTCACCTGTCAAGCTGACAGGTTGTCAAGCCTTGTCACGCCTCACTGACTGACTTGACAGGTGACAACAATGCACCACATGTCAGAGTGTCACTCACTTGTCTACCTGTCAAGCTGTCACCTGTCAAGCTGACAGGTTGTCAAGCCTTGTCACGCCTCACTGACTGACTTGACAGGTGACAACAATGCACCACATGTCAGAGTGTCACTCACTTGTCTACCTGTCAAGCTGTCACCTGTCAAGCTGACAGGTTGTCAAGCCTTGTCACGCCTCACTGACTGACTTGACAGGTGACAACAATGCACCACATGTCAGAGTGTCACTCACTTGTCTACCTGTCAAGCTGTCACCTGTCAAGCTGACAGGTTGTCAAGCCTTGTCACGCCTCACTGACTGACTTGACAGGTGACAACAATGCACCACATGTCAGAGTGTCACTCACTTGTCTACCTGTCAAGCTGTCACCTGTCAAGCTGACAGGTTGTCAAGCCTTGTCACGCCTCACTGACTGACTTGACAGGTGACAACAATGCACCACATGTCAGAGTGTCACTCACTTGTCTACCTGTCAAGCTGTCACCTGTCAAGCTGACAGGTTGTCAAGCCTTGTCACGCCTCACTGACTGACTTGACAGGTGACAACAATGCACCACATGTCAGAGTGTCACTCACTTGTCTACCTGTCAAGCTGTCACCTGTCAAGCTGACAGGTTGTCAAGCCTTGTCACGCCTCACTGACTGACTTGACAGGTGACAACAATGCACCACATGTCAGAGTGTCACTCACTTGTCTACCTGTCAAGCTGTCACCTGTCAAGCTGACAGGTTGTCAAGCCTTGTCACGCCTCACTGACTGACTTGACAGGTGACAACAATGCACCACATGTCAGAGTGTCACTCACTTGTCTACCTGTCAAGCTGTCACCTGTCAAGCTGACAGGTTGTCAAGCCTTGTCACGCCTCACTGACTGACTTGACAGGTGACAACAATGCACCACATGTCAGAGTGTCACTCACTTGTCTACCTGTCAAGCTGTCACCTGTCAAGCTGACAGGTTGTCAAGCCTTGTCACGCCTCACTGACTGACTTGACAGGTGACAACAATGCACCACATGTCAGAGTGTCACTCACTTGTCTACCTGTCAAGCTGTCACCTGTCAAGCTGACAGGTTGTCAAGCCTTGTCACGCCTCACTGACTGACTTGACAGGTGACAACAATGCACCACATGTCAGAGTGTCACTCACTTGTCTACCTGTCAAGCTGTCACCTGTCAAGCTGACAGGTTGTCAAGCCTTGTCACGCCTCACTGACTGACTTGACAGGTGACAACAATGCACCACATGTCAGAGTGTCACTCACTTGTCTACCTGTCAAGCTGTCACCTGTCAAGCTGACAGGTTGTCAAGCCTTGTCACGCCTCACTGACTGACTTGACAGGTGACAACAATGCACCACATGTCAGAGTGTCACTCACTTGTCTACCTGTCAAGCTGTCACCTGTCAAGCTGACAGGTTGTCAAGCCTTGTCACGCCTCACTGACTGACTTGACAGGTGACAACAATGCACCACATGTCAGAGTGTCACTCACTTGTCTACCTGTCAAGCTGTCACCTGTCAAGCTGACAGGTTGTCAAGCCTTGTCACGCCTCACTGACTGACTTGACAGGTGACAACAATGCACCACATGTCAGAGTGTCACTCACTTGTCTACCTGTCAAGCTGTCACCTGTCAAGCTGACAGGTTGTCAAGCCTTGTCACGCCTCACTGACTGACTTGACAGGTGACAACAATGCACCACATGTCAGAGTGTCACTCACTTGTCTACCTGTCAAGCTGTCACCTGTCAAGCTGACAGGTTGTCAAGCCTTGTCACGCCTCACTGACTGACTTGACAGGTGACAACAATGCACCACATGTCAGAGTGTCACTCACTTGTCTACCTGTCAAGCTGTCACCTGTCAAGCTGACAGGTTGTCAAGCCTTGTCACGCCTCACTGACTGACTTGACAGGTGACAACAATGCACCACATGTCAGAGTGTCACTCACTTGTCTACCTGTCAAGCTGTCACCTGTCAAGCTGACAGGTTGTCAAGCCTTGTCACGCCTCACTGACTGACTTGACAGGTGACAACAATGCACCACATGTCAGAGTGTCACTCACTTGTCTACCTGTCAAGCTGTCACCTGTCAAGCTGACAGGTTGTCAAGCCTTGTCACGCCTCACTGACTGACTTGACAGGTGACAACAATGCACCACATGTCAGAGTGTCACTCACTTGTCTACCTGTCAAGCTGTCACCTGTCAAGCTGACAGGTTGTCAAGCCTTGTCACGCCTCACTGACTGACTTGACAGGTGACAACAATGCACCACATGTCAGAGTGTCACTCACTTGTCTACCTGTCAAGCTGTCACCTGTCAAGCTGACAGGTTGTCAAGCCTTGTCACGCCTCACTGACTGACTTGACAGGTGACAACAATGCACCACATGTCAGAGTGTCACTCACTTGTCTACCTGTCAAGCTGTCACCTGTCAAGCTGACAGGTTGTCAAGCCTTGTCACGCCTCACTGACTGACTTGACAGGTGACAACAATGCACCACATGTCAGAGTGTCACTCACTTGTCTACCTGTCAAGCTGTCACCTGTCAAGCTGACAGGTTGTCAAGCCTTGTCACGCCTCACTGACTGACTTGACAGGTGACAACAATGCACCACATGTCAGAGTGTCACTCACTTGTCTACCTGTCAAGCTGTCACCTGTCAAGCTGACAGGTTGTCAAGCCTTGTCACGCCTCACTGACTGACTTGACAGGTGACAACAATGCACCACATGTCAGAGTGTCACTCACTTGTCTACCTGTCAAGCTGTCACCTGTCAAGCTGACAGGTTGTCAAGCCTTGTCACGCCTCACTGACTGACTTGACAGGTGACAACAATGCACCACATGTCAGAGTGTCACTCACTTGTCTACCTGTCAAGCTGTCACCTGTCAAGCTGACAGGTTGTCAAGCCTTGTCACGCCTCACTGACTGACTTGACAGGTGACAACAATGCACCACATGTCAGAGTGTCACTCACTTGTCTACCTGTCAAGCTGTCACCTGTCAAGCTGACAGGTTGTCAAGCCTTGTCACGCCTCACTGACTGACTTGACAGGTGACAACAATGCACCACATGTCAGAGTGTCACTCACTTGTCTACCTGTCAAGCTGTCACCTGTCAAGCTGACAGGTTGTCAAGCCTTGTCACGCCTCACTGACTGACTTGACAGGTGACAACAATGCACCACATGTCAGAGTGTCACTCACTTGTCTACCTGTCAAGCTGTCACCTGTCAAGCTGACAGGTTGTCAAGCCTTGTCACGCCTCACTGACTGACTTGACAGGTGACAACAATGCACCACATGTCAGAGTGTCACTCACTTGTCTACCTGTCAAGCTGTCACCTGTCAAGCTGACAGGTTGTCAAGCCTTGTCACGCCTCACTGACTGACTTGACAGGTGACAACAATGCACCACATGTCAGAGTGTCACTCACTTGTCTACCTGTCAAGCTGTCACCTGTCAAGCTGACAGGTTGTCAAGCCTTGTCACGCCTCACTGACTGACTTGACAGGTGACAACAATGCACCACATGTCAGAGTGTCACTCACTTGTCTACCTGTCAAGCTGTCACCTGTCAAGCTGACAGGTTGTCAAGCCTTGTCACGCCTCACTGACTGACTTGACAGGTGACAACAATGCACCACATGTCAGAGTGTCACTCACTTGTCTACCTGTCAAGCTGTCACCTGTCAAGCTGACAGGTTGTCAAGCCTTGTCACGCCTCACTGACTGACTTGACAGGTGACAACAATGCACCACATGTCAGAGTGTCACTCACTTGTCTACCTGTCAAGCTGTCACCTGTCAAGCTGACAGGTTGTCAAGCCTTGTCACGCCTCACTGACTGACTTGACAGGTGACAACAATGCACCACATGTCAGAGTGTCACTCACTTGTCTACCTGTCAAGCTGTCACCTGTCAAGCTGACAGGTTGTCAAGCCTTGTCACGCCTCACTGACTGACTTGACAGGTGACAACAATGCACCACATGTCAGAGTGTCACTCACTTGTCTACCTGTCAAGCTGTCACCTGTCAAGCTGACAGGTTGTCAAGCCTTGTCACGCCTCACTGACTGACTTGACAGGTGACAACTATGCACCACATGTCAGAGTGTCACTCACTTGTCTACCTGTCAAGCTGTCACCTGTCAAGCTGACAGGTTGTCAAGCCTTGTCACGCCTCACTGACTGACCTGACAGGTGACAACAATGTGTCTACCTGTCAAGCTGTCACCTGTCAAGCTGACAGGTTGTCAAGCCTTGTCACGCCTCACTGACTGACTTGACAGGTGACAACAATGCACCACATGTCAGAGTGTCACTCACTTGTCTACCTGTCAAGCTGTCACCTGTCAAGCTGACAGGTTGTCAAGCCTTGTCACGCCTCACTGACTGACTTGACAGGTGACAACAATGCACCACATGTCAGAGTGTCACTCACTTGTCTACCTGTCAAGCTGTCACCTGTCAAGCTGACAGGTTGTCAAGCCTTGTCACGCCTCACTGACTGACTTGACAGGTGACAACAATGCACCACATGTCAGAGTGTCACTCACTTGTCTACCTGTCAAGCTGTCACCTGTCAAGCTGACAGGTTGTCAAGCCTTGTCACGCCTCACTGACTGACTTGACAGGTGACAACAATGCACCACATGTCAGAGTGTCACTCACTTGTCTACCTGTCAAGCTGTCACCTGTCAAGCTGACAGGTTGTCAAGCCTTGTCACGCCTCACTGACTGACTTGACAGGTGACAACAATGCACCACATGTCAGAGTGTCACTCACTTGTCTACCTGTCAAGCTGTCACCTGTCAAGCTGACAGGTTGTCAAGCCTTGTCACGCCTCACTGACTGACTTGACAGGTGACAACAATGCACCACATGTCAGAGTGTCACTCACTTGTCTACCTGTCAAGCTGTCACTGTCAAGCTGACAGGTTGTCAAGCCTTGTCACGCCTCACTGACTGACTTGACAGGTGACAACAATGCACCACATGTCAGAGTGTCACTCACTTGTCTACCTGTCAAGCTGTCACCTGTCAAGCTGACAGGTTGTCAAGCCTTGTCACGCCTCACTGACTGACTTGACAGGTGACAACAATGCACCACATGTCAGAGTGTCACTCACTTGTCTACCTGTCAAGCTGTACCTGTCAAGCTGACAGGTTGTCAAGCCTTGCAGCCTCACTGACTGATTGACAGGTGACAACAATGCACCACATGTCAGAGT
>MRSW03000131.1:0-23010 GCA_001923025.3 Taenia multiceps | reverse complement strand
CAGGTTGTCAGCCTTGTACGCCTCACTGACTGACTTGACAGGTGACAACAATGCACCACATGTCAGAGTGTCACTCACTTGTCTACCCTCAAGCTGTCACCTGTCAAGCTGACAGGTTGTCAAGCCTTGTCACGCCTCACTGACTGACTTGACAGGTGACAACAATGCACCACATGTCAGAGTGTCACTCACTTGTCTACTGTCAAGCTGTCACCTTCAAGCTGACAGGTTGTCAAGCTTGTCACGCCTCACTGACTGACTTGACAGGTGACAACAATGCACCACATGTCAGAGTGTCACTCACTTGTCTACCTGTCAAGCTGTCACCTGTCAAGCTGACAGGTTGTCAAGCCTTGTCACGCCTCACTGACTGACTTGACAGGTGACAACAATGCACCACATGTCAGAGTGTCACTCACTTGTCTACCTGTCAAGCTGTCACCTGTCAAGCTGACAGGTTGTCAAGCCTTGTCACGCCTCACTGACTGACTTGACAGGTGACAACAATGCACCACATGTCAGAGTGTCACTCACTTGTCTACCTGTCAAGCTGTCAGGTTGTCAAGCCTTGTCACGCCTCACTGACTGACTTGACAGGTGACAACAATGCACCACATGTCAGAGTGTCACTCACTTGTCTACCTGTCAAGCTGTCACCTGTCAAGCTGACAGGTTGTCAAGCCTTGTCACGCCTCACTGACTGACTTGACAGGTGACAACAATGCACCACATGTCAGAGTGTCACTCACTTGTCTACCTGTCAAGCTGTCACCTGTCAAGCTGACAGGTTGTCAAGCCTTGTCACGCCTCACTGACTGACTTGACAGGTGACAACAATGCACCACATGTCAGAGTGTCACTCACTTGTCTACCTGTCAAGCTGTCACCTGTCAAGCTGACAGGTTGTCAAGCCTTGTCACGCCTCACTGACTGACTTGACAGGTGACAACAATGCACCACATGTCAGAGTGTCACTCACTTGTCTACCTGTCAAGCTGTCACCTGTCAAGCTGACAGGTTGTCAAGCTTGTCTTGTCACCTGACTGACTGACTTGACAGGTGACAACAATGCACCACATGTCAGAGTGTCACTCACTTGTCTACCTGTCAAGCTGTCACCTGTCAAGCTGACAGGTTGTCAAGCCTTGTCACGCCTCACTGACTGACTTGACAGGTGACAACAATGCACCACATAGAGTGTCACTCACTTGTCTACCTGTCAAGCTGTCACCTGTCAAGCTGACAGGTTGTCAAGCCTTGTCACGCCTCACTGACTGACTTGACAGGTGACAACAATGCACCACATGTCAGAGTGTCACTCACTTGTCTACCTGTCAAGCTGTCACCTGTCAAGCTGACAGGTTGTCAAGCCTTGTCACGCCTCACTGACTGACTTGACAGGTGACAACAATGCACCACATGTCAGAGTGTCACTCACTTGTCTACCTGTCAAGCTGTCACCTGTCAAGCTGACAGGTTGTCAAGCCTTGTCACGCCTCACTGACTGACTTGACAGGTGACAACAATGCACCACATGTCAGAGTGTCACTCACTTGTCTACCTGTCAAGCTGTCACCTGTCAAGCTGACAGGTTGTCAAGCCTTGTCTCTCCTCACCTGACTGACTGACTTGACAGGTGACAACAATGCACCACATGTCAGAGTGTCACTCACTTGTCTACCTGTCAAGCTGTCACCTGTCAAGCTGACAGGTTGTCAAGCCTTGTCACGCCTCACTGACTGACTTGACAGGTGACAACAATGCACCACATGTCAGAGTGTCACTCACTTGTCTACCTGTCAAGCTGTCACCTGTCAAGCTGACAGGTTGTCAAGCCTTGTCACGCCTCACTGACTGACTTGACAGGTGACAACAATGCACCACATGTCAGAGTGTCACTCACTTGTCTACCTGTCAAGCTGTCACCTGTCAAGCTGACAGGTTGTCAAGCCTTGTCACGCCTCACTGACTGACTTGACAGGTGACAACAATGCACACATGTCAGAGTGTCACTCACTTGTCTACCTGTCAAGCTGTCACCTGTCAAGCTGACAGGTTGTCAAGCCTTGTCACGCCTCACTGACTGACTTGACAGGTGACAACAATGCACACATGTCAGAGTGTCACTCACTTGTCTACCTGTCAAGCTGTCACCTGTCAAGCTGACAGGTTGTCAAGCCTTGTCACGCCTCACTGACTGACTTGACAGGTGACAACAATGCACACATGTCAGAGTGTCACTCACTTGTCTACCTGTCAAGCTGTCACCTGTCAAGCTGACAGGTTGTCAAGCCTTGTCACGCCTCACTGACTGACTTGACAGGTGACAACAATGCACCACATGTCAGAGTGTCACTCACTTGTCTACCTGTCAAGCTGTCACCTGTCAAGCTGACAGGTTGTCAAGCCTTGTCACGCCTCACTGACTGACTTGACAGGTGACAACAATGCACCACATGTCAGAGTGTCACTCACTTGTCTACCTGTCAAGCTGTCACCTGTCAAGCTGACAGGTTGTCAAGCCTTGTCACGCCTCACTGACTGACTTGACAGGTGACAACAATGCACCACATGTCAGAGTGTCACTCACTTGTCTACCTGTCAAGCTGTCACCTGTCAAGCTGACAGGTTGTCAAGCCTTGTCACGCCTCACTGACTGACTTGACAGGTGACAACAATGCACACATGTCAGAGTGTCACTCACTTGTCTACCTGTCAAGCTGTCACCTGTCAAGCTGACAGGTTGTCAAGCCTTGTCACGCCTCACTGACTGACTTGACAGGTGACAACAATGCACCACATGTCAGAGTGTCACTCACTTGTCTACCTGTCAAGCTGTCACCTGTCAAGCTGACAGGTTGTCAAGCCTTGTCACGCCTCACTGACTGACTTGACAGGTGACAACAATGCACCACATGTCAGAGTGTCACTCACTTGTCTACCTGTCAAGCTGTCACCTGTCAAGCTGACAGGTTGTCAAGCCTTGTCACGCCTCACTGACTGACTTGACAGGTGACAACAATGCACCACATGTCAGAGTGTCACTCACTTGTCTACCTGTCAAGCTGTCACCTGTCAAGCTGACAGGTTGTCAAGCCTTGTCACGCCTCACTGACTGACTTGACAGGTGACAACAATGCACCACATGTCAGAGTGTCACTCACTTGTCTACCTGTCAAGCTGTCACCTGTCAAGCTGACAGGTTGTCAAGCCTTGTCACGCCTCACTGACTGACTTGACAGGTGACAACAATGCACCACATGTCAGAGTGTCACTCACTTGTCTACCTGTCAAGCTGTCACTGTCAAGCTGACAGGTTGTCAAGCCTTGTCACGCCTCACTGACTGACTTGACAGGTGACAACAATGCACCACATGTCAGAGTGTCACTCACTTGTCTACCTGTCAAGCTGTCACCTCTCAAGCTGACAGGTTGTCAAGCCTTGTCACGCCTCACTGACTGACTTGACAGGTGACAACAATGCACCACATGTCAGAGTGTCACTCACTTGTCTACCTGTCAAGCTGTCACCTGTCAAGCTGACAGGTTGTCAAGCTTGTCACGCCTCACCGACTGACTGACTGACTTGATAGGTGACAACAATGAACCACAGGTCAGTGTGTCACTCACTTGTCTACCTGGCAAGCTGTCAACTGTCAAGCTGACAGGTTGTCAAGCTTGTCACGCCTCACTGACTGACTTGACAGGTGACACAATGCACCACATGTCAGAGCGTCACTCACTTGTCTACCTGTCAAGCTGTCACCTGTCAAGCTGACAGGTTGTCAAGCCTTGTCACGCCTCACTGACTGACTTGACAGGTGACAACAATGCACCACATGTCAGAGTGTCACTCACTTGTCTACCTGTCAAGCTGTCACCTGTCAAGCTGACAGGTTGTCAAGCCTTGTCACGCCTCACTGACTGACTTGACAGGTGACAACAATGCACCACATGTCAGAGTGTCACTCACTTGTCTACCTGTCAAGCTGTCACCTGTCAAGCTGACAGGTTGTCAAGCCTTGTCACGCCTCACTGACTGACTTGACAGGTGACAACAATGCACCACATGTCAGAGTGTCACTCACTTGTCTACCTGTCAAGCTGTCACCTGTCAAGCTGACAGGTTGTCAAGCCTTGTCACGCCTCACTGACTGACTTGACAGGTGACAACAATGCACCACATGTCAGAGTGTCACTCACTTGTCTACCTGTCAAGCTGTCACCTGTCAAGCTGACAGGTTGTCAAGCCTTGTCACGCCTCACTGACTGACTTGACAGGTGACAACAATGCACCACATGTCAGAGTGTCACTCACTTGTCTACCTGTCAAGCTGTCACCTGTCAAGCTGACAGGTTGTCAAGCCTTGTCACGCCTCACTGACTGACTTGACAGGTGACAACAATGCACCACATGTCAGAGTGTCACTCACTTGTCTACCTGTCAAGCTGTCACCTGTCAAGCTGACAGGTTGTCAAGCCTTGTCACGCCTCACTGACTGACTTGACAGGTGACAACAATGCACCACATGTCAGAGTGTCACTCACTTGTCTACCTGTCAAGCTGTCACCTGTCAAGCTGACAGGTTGTCAAGCCTTGTCACGCCTCACTGACTGACTTGACAGGTGACAACAATGCACCACATGTCAGAGTGTCACTCACTTGTCTACCTGTCAAGCTGTCACCTGTCAAGCTGACAGGTTGTCAAGCCTTGTCACGCCTCACTGACTGACTTGACAGGTGACAACAATGCACCACATGTCAGAGTGTCACTCACTTGTCTACCTGTCAAGCTGTCACTGTCAAGCTGACAGGTTGTCAAGCCTTGTCACGCCTCACTGACTGACTTGACAGGTGACAACAATGCACCACATGTCAGAGTGTCACTCACTTGTCTACCTGTCAAGCTGTCACCTGTCAAGCTGACAGGTTGTCAAGCCTTGTCACGCCTCACTGACTGACTTGACAGGTGACAACAATGCACCACATGTCAGAGTGTCACTCACTTGTCTACCTGTCAAGCTGTCACCTGTCAAGCTGACAGGTTGTCAAGCCTTGTCACGCCTCACTGACTGACTTGACAGGTGACAACAATGCACCACATGTCAGAGTGTCACTCACTTGTCTACCTGTCAAGCTGTCACCTGTCAAGCTGACAGGTTGTCAAGCCTTGTCACGCCTCACTGACTGACTTGACAGGTGACAACAATGCACCACATGTCAGAGTGTCACTCACTTGTCTACCTGTCAAGCTGTCACCTGTCAAGCTGACAGGTTGTCAAGCCTTGTCACGCCTCACTGACTGACTTGACAGGTGACAACAATGCACCACATGTCAGAGTGTCACTCACTTGTCTACCTGTCAAGCTGTCACCTGTCAAGCTGACAGGTTGTCAAGCCTTGTCACGCCTCACTGACTGACTTGACAGGTGACAACAATGCACCACATGTCAGAGTGTCACTCACTTGTCTACCTGTCAAGCTGTCACCTGTCAAGCTGACAGGTTGTCAAGCCTTGTCACGCCTCACTGACTGACTTGACAGGTGACAACAATGCACCACATGTCAGAGTGTCACTCACTTGTCTACCTGTCAAGCTGTCACCTGTCAAGCTGACAGGTTGTCAAGCCTTGTCACGCCTCACTGACTGACTTGACAGGTGACAACAATGCACCACATGTCAGAGTGTCACTCACTTGTCTACCTGTCAAGCTGTCACCTGTCAAGCTGACAGGTTGTCAAGCCTTGTCACGCCTCACTGACTGACTTGACAGGTGACAACAATGCACCACATGTCAGAGTGTCACTCACTTGTCTACCTGTCAAGCTGTCACCTGTCAAGCTGACAGGTTGTCAAGCCTTGTCACGCCTCACTGACTGACTTGACAGGTGACAACAATGCACCACATGTCAGAGTGTCACTCACTTGTCTACCTGTCAAGCTGTCACCTGTCAAGCTGACAGGTTGTCAAGCCTTGTCACGCCTCACTGACTGACTTGACAGGTGACAACAATGCACCACATGTCAGAGTGTCACTCACTTGTCTACCTGTCAAGCTGTCACCTGTCAAGCTGACAGGTTGTCAAGCCTTGTCACGCCTCACTGACTGACTTGACAGGTGACAACAATGCACCACATGTCAGAGTGTCACTCACTTGTCTACCTGTCAAGCTGTCACCTGTCAAGCTGACAGGTTGTCAAGCCTTGTCACGCCTCACTGACTGACTTGACAGGTGACAACAATGCACCACATGTCAGAGTGTCACTCACTTGTCTACCTGTCAAGCTGTCACCTGTCAAGCTGACAGGTTGTCAAGCCTTGTCACGCCTCACTGACTGACTTGACAGGTGACAACAATGCACCACATGTCAGAGTGTCACTCACTTGTCTACCTGTCAAGCTGTCACCTGTCAAGCTGACAGGTTGTCAAGCCTTGTCACGCCTCACTGACTGACTTGACAGGTGACAACAATGCACCACATGTCAGAGTGTCACTCACTTGTCTACCTGTCAAGCTGTCACCTGTCAAGCTGACAGGTTGTCAAGCCTTGTCACGCCTCACTGACTGACTTGACAGGTGACAACAATGCACCACATGTCAGAGTGTCACTCACTTGTCTACCTGTCAAGCTGTCACCTGTCAAGCTGACAGGTTGTCAAGCCTTGTCACGCCTCACTGACTGACTTGACAGGTGACAACAATGCACCACATGTCAGAGTGTCACTCACTTGTCTACCTGTCAAGCTGTCACCTGTCAAGCTGACAGGTTGTCAAGCCTTGTCACGCCTCACTGACTGACTTGACAGGTGACAACAATGCACCACATGTCAGAGTGTCACTCACTTGTCTACCTGTCAAGCTGTCACCTGTCAAGCTGACAGGTTGTCAAGCCTTGTCACGCCTCACTGACTGACTTGACAGGTGACAACAATGCACCACATGTCAGAGTGTCACTCACTTGTCTACCTGTCAAGCTGTCACCTGTCAAGCTGACAGGTTGTCAAGCCTTGTCACGCCTCACTGACTGACTTGACAGGTGACAACAATGCACCACATGTCAGAGTGTCACTCACTTGTCTACCTGTCAAGCTGTCACCTGTCAAGCTGACAGGTTGTCAAGCCTTGTCACGCCTCACTGACTGACTTGACAGGTGACAACAATGCACCACATGTCAGAGTGTCACTCACTTGTCTACCTGTCAAGCTGTCACCTGTCAAGCTGACAGGTTGTCAAGCCTTGTCACGCCTCACTGACTGACTTGACAGGTGACAACAATGCACCACATGTCAGAGTGTCACTCACTTGTCTACCTGTCAAGCTGTCACCTGTCAAGCTGACAGGTTGTCAAGCCTTGTCACGCCTCACTGACTGACTTGACAGGTGACAACAATGCACCACATGTCAGAGTGTCACTCACTTGTCTACCTGTCAAGCTGTCACCTGTCAAGCTGACAGGTTGTCAAGCCTTGTCACGCCTCACTGACTGACTTGACAGGTGACAACAATGCACCACATGTCAGAGTGTCACTCACTTGTCTACCTGTCAAGCTGTCACCTGTCAAGCTGACAGGTTGTCAAGCCTTGTCACGCCTCACTGACTGACTTGACAGGTGACAACAATGCACCACATGTCAGAGTGTCACTCACTTGTCTACCTGTCAAGCTGTCACCTGTCAAGCTGACAGGTTGTCAAGCCTTGTCACGCCTCACTGACTGACTTGACAGGTGACAACAATGCACCACATGTCAGAGTGTCACTCACTTGTCTACCTGTCAAGCTGTCACCTGTCAAGCTGACAGGTTGTCAAGCCTTGTCACGCCTCACTGACTGACTTGACAGGTGACAACAATGCACCACATGTCAGAGTGTCACTCACTTGTCTACCTGTCAAGCTGTCACCTGTCAAGCTGACAGGTTGTCAAGCCTTGTCACGCCTCACTGACTGACTTGACAGGTGACAACAATGCACCACATGTCAGAGTGTCACTCACTTGTCTACCTGTCAAGCTGTCACCTGTCAAGCTGACAGGTTGTCAAGCCTTGTCACGCCTCACTGACTGACTTGACAGGTGACAACAATGCACCACATGTCAGAGTGTCACTCACTTGTCTACCTGTCAAGCTGTCACCTGTCAAGCTGACAGGTTGTCAAGCCTTGTCACGCCTCACTGACTGACTTGACAGGTGACAACAATGCACCACATGTCAGAGTGTCACTCACTTGTCTACCTGTCAAGCTGTCACCTGTCAAGCTGACAGGTTGTCAAGCCTTGTCACGCCTCACTGACTGACTTGACAGGTGACAACAATGCACCACATGTCAGAGTGTCACTCACTTGTCTACCTGTCAAGCTGTCACCTGTCAAGCTGACAGGTTGTCAAGCCTTGTCACGCCTCACTGACTGACTTGACAGGTGACAACAATGCACCACATGTCAGAGTGTCACTCACTTGTCTACCTGTCAAGCTGTCACCTGTCAAGCTGACAGGTTGTCAAGCCTTGTCACGCCTCACTGACTGACTTGACAGGTGACAACAATGCACCACATGTCAGAGTGTCACTCACTTGTCTACCTGTCAAGCTGTCACCTGTCAAGCTGACAGGTTGTCAAGCCTTGTCACGCCTCACTGACTGACTTGACAGGTGACAACAATGCACCACATGTCAGAGTGTCACTCACTTGTCTACCTGTCAAGCTGTCACCTGTCAAGCTGACAGGTTGTCAAGCCTTGTCACGCCTCACTGACTGACTTGACAGGTGACAACAATGCACCACATGTCAGAGTGTCACTCACTTGTCTACCTGTCAAGCTGTCACCTGTCAAGCTGACAGGTTGTCAAGCCTTGTCACGCCTCACTGACTGACTTGACAGGTGACAACAATGCACCACATGTCAGAGTGTCACTCACTTGTCTACCTGTCAAGCTGTCACCTGTCAAGCTGACAGGTTGTCAAGCCTTGTCACGCCTCACTGACTGACTTGACAGGTGACAACAATGCACCACATGTCAGAGTGTCACTCACTTGTCTACCTGTCAAGCTGTCACCTGTCAAGCTGACAGGTTGTCAAGCCTTGTCACGCCTCACTGACTGACTTGACAGGTGACAACAATGCACCACATGTCAGAGTGTCACTCACTTGTCTACCTGTCAAGCTGTCACCTGTCAAGCTGACAGGTTGTCAAGCCTTGTCACGCCTCACTGACTGACTTGACAGGTGACAACAATGCACCACATGTCAGAGTGTCACTCACTTGTCTACCTGTCAAGCTGTCACCTGTCAAGCTGACAGGTTGTCAAGCCTTGTCACGCCTCACTGACTGACTTGACAGGTGACAACAATGCACCACATGTCAGAGTGTCACTCACTTGTCTACCTGTCAAGCTGTCACCTGTCAAGCTGACAGGTTGTCAAGCCTTGTCACGCCTCACTGACTGACTTGACAGGTGACAACAATGCACCACATGTCAGAGTGTCACTCACTTGTCTACCTGTCAAGCTGTCACCTGTCAAGCTGACAGGTTGTCAAGCCTTGTCACGCCTCACTGACTGACTTGACAGGTGACAACAATGCACCACATGTCAGAGTGTCACTCACTTGTCTACCTGTCAAGCTGTCACCTGTCAAGCTGACAGGTTGTCAAGCCTTGTCACGCCTCACTGACTGACTTGACAGGTGACAACAATGCACCACATGTCAGAGTGTCACTCACTTGTCTACCTGTCAAGCTGTCACCTGTCAAGCTGACAGGTTGTCAAGCCTTGTCACGCCTCACTGACTGACTTGACAGGTGACAACAATGCACCACATGTCAGAGTGTCACTCACTTGTCTACCTGTCAAGCTGTCACCTGTCAAGCTGACAGGTTGTCAAGCCTTGTCACGCCTCACTGACTGACTTGACAGGTGACAACAATGCACCACATGTCAGAGTGTCACTCACTTGTCTACCTGTCAAGCTGTCACCTGTCAAGCTGACAGGTTGTCAAGCCTTGTCACGCCTCACTGACTGACTTGACAGGTGACAACAATGCACCACATGTCAGAGTGTCACTCACTTGTCTACCTGTCAAGCTGTCACCTGTCAAGCTGACAGGTTGTCAAGCCTTGTCACGCCTCACTGACTGACTTGACAGGTGACAACAATGCACCACATGTCAGAGTGTCACTCACTTGTCTACCTGTCAAGCTGTCACCTGTCAAGCTGACAGGTTGTCAAGCCTTGTCACGCCTCACTGACTGACTTGACAGGTGACAACAATGCACCACATGTCAGAGTGTCACTCACTTGTCTACCTGTCAAGCTGTCACCTGTCAAGCTGACAGGTTGTCAAGCCTTGTCACGCCTCACTGACTGACTTGACAGGTGACAACAATGCACCACATGTCAGAGTGTCACTCACTTGTCTACCTGTCAAGCTGTCACCTGTCAAGCTGACAGGTTGTCAAGCCTTGTCACGCCTCACTGACTGACTTGACAGGTGACAACAATGCACCACATGTCAGAGTGTCACTCACTTGTCTACCTGTCAAGCTGTCACCTGTCAAGCTGACAGGTTGTCAAGCCTTGTCACGCCTCACTGACTGACTTGACAGGTGACAACAATGCACCACATGTCAGAGTGTCACTCACTTGTCTACCTGTCAAGCTGTCACCTGTCAAGCTGACAGGTTGTCAAGCCTTGTCACGCCTCACTGACTGACTTGACAGGTGACAACAATGCACCACATGTCAGAGTGTCACTCACTTGTCTACCTGTCAAGCTGTCACCTGTCAAGCTGACAGGTTGTCAAGCCTTGTCACGCCTCACTGACTGACTTGACAGGTGACAACAATGCACCACATGTCAGAGTGTCACTCACTTGTCTACCTGTCAAGCTGTCACCTGTCAAGCTGACAGGTTGTCAAGCCTTGTCACGCCTCACTGACTGACTTGACAGGTGACAACAATGCACCACATGTCAGAGTGTCACTCACTTGTCTACCTGTCAAGCTGTCACCTGTCAAGCTGACAGGTTGTCAAGCCTTGTCACGCCTCACTGACTGACTTGACAGGTGACAACAATGCACCACATGTCAGAGTGTCACTCACTTGTCTACCTGTCAAGCTGTCACCTGTCAAGCTGACAGGTTGTCAAGCCTTGTCACGCCTCACTGACTGACTTGACAGGTGACAACAATGCACCACATGTCAGAGTGTCACTCACTTGTCTACCTGTCAAGCTGTCACCTGTCAAGCTGACAGGTTGTCAAGCCTTGTCACGCCTCACTGACTGACTTGACAGGTGACAACAATGCACCACATGTCAGAGTGTCACTCACTTGTCTACCTGTCAAGCTGTCACCTGTCAAGCTGACAGGTTGTCAAGCCTTGTCACGCCTCACTGACTGACTTGACAGGTGACAACAATGCACCACATGTCAGAGTGTCACTCACTTGTCTACCTGTCAAGCTGTCACCTGTCAAGCTGACAGGTTGTCAAGCCTTGTCACGCCTCACTGACTGACTTGACAGGTGACAACAATGCACCACATGTCAGAGTGTCACTCACTTGTCTACCTGTCAAGCTGTCACCTGTCAAGCTGACAGGTTGTCAAGCCTTGTCACGCCTCACTGACTGACTTGACAGGTGACAACAATGCACCACATGTCAGAGTGTCACTCACTTGTCTACCTGTCAAGCTGTCACCTGTCAAGCTGACAGGTTGTCAAGCCTTGTCACGCCTCACTGACTGACTTGACAGGTGACAACAATGCACCACATGTCAGAGTGTCACTCACTTGTCTACCTGTCAAGCTGTCACCTGTCAAGCTGACAGGTTGTCAAGCCTTGTCACGCCTCACTGACTGACTTGACAGGTGACAACAATGCACCACATGTCAGAGTGTCACTCACTTGTCTACCTGTCAAGCTGTCACCTGTCAAGCTGACAGGTTGTCAAGCCTTGTCACGCCTCACTGACTGACTTGACAGGTGACAACAATGCACCACATGTCAGAGTGTCACTCACTTGTCTACCTGTCAAGCTGTCACCTGTCAAGCTGACAGGTTGTCAAGCCTTGTCACGCCTCACTGACTGACTTGACAGGTGACAACAATGCACCACATGTCAGAGTGTCACTCACTTGTCTACCTGTCAAGCTGTCACCTGTCAAGCTGACAGGTTGTCAAGCCTTGTCACGCCTCACTGACTGACTTGACAGGTGACAACAATGCACCACATGTCAGAGTGTCACTCACTTGTCTACCTGTCAAGCTGTCACCTGTCAAGCTGACAGGTTGTCAAGCCTTGTCACGCCTCACTGACTGACTTGACAGGTGACAACAATGCACCACATGTCAGAGTGTCACTCACTTGTCTACCTGTCAAGCTGTCACCTGTCAAGCTGACAGGTTGTCAAGCCTTGTCACGCCTCACTGACTGACTTGACAGGTGACAACAATGCACCACATGTCAGAGTGTCACTCACTTGTCTACCTGTCAAGCTGTCACCTGTCAAGCTGACAGGTTGTCAAGCCTTGTCACGCCTCACTGACTGACTTGACAGGTGACAACAATGCACCACATGTCAGAGTGTCACTCACTTGTCTACCTGTCAAGCTGTCACCTGTCAAGCTGACAGGTTGTCAAGCCTTGTCACGCCTCACTGACTGACTTGACAGGTGACAACAATGCACCACATGTCAGAGTGTCACTCACTTGTCTACCTGTCAAGCTGTCACCTGTCAAGCTGACAGGTTGTCAAGCCTTGTCACGCCTCACTGACTGACTTGACAGGTGACAACAATGCACCACATGTCAGAGTGTCACTCACTTGTCTACCTGTCAAGCTGTCACCTGTCAAGCTGACAGGTTGTCAAGCCTTGTCACGCCTCACTGACTGACTTGACAGGTGACAACAATGCACCACATGTCAGAGTGTCACTCACTTGTCTACCTGTCAAGCTGTCACCTGTCAAGCTGACAGGTTGTCAAGCCTTGTCACGCCTCACTGACTGACTTGACAGGTGACAACAATGCACCACATGTCAGAGTGTCACTCACTTGTCTACCTGTCAAGCTGTCACCTGTCAAGCTGACAGGTTGTCAAGCCTTGTCACGCCTCACTGACTGACTTGACAGGTGACAACAATGCACCACATGTCAGAGTGTCACTCACTTGTCTACCTGTCAAGCTGTCACCTGTCAAGCTGACAGGTTGTCAAGCCTTGTCACGCCTCACTGACTGACTTGACAGGTGACAACAATGCACCACATGTCAGAGTGTCACTCACTTGTCTACCTGTCAAGCTGTCACCTGTCAAGCTGACAGGTTGTCAAGCCTTGTCACGCCTCACTGACTGACTTGACAGGTGACAACAATGCACCACATGTCAGAGTGTCACTCACTTGTCTACCTGTCAAGCTGTCACCTGTCAAGCTGACAGGTTGTCAAGCCTTGTCACGCCTCACTGACTGACTTGACAGGTGACAACAATGCACCACATGTCAGAGTGTCACTCACTTGTCTACCTGTCAAGCTGTCACCTGTCAAGCTGACAGGTTGTCAAGCCTTGTCACGCCTCACTGACTGACTTGACAGGTGACAACAATGCACCACATGTCAGAGTGTCACTCACTTGTCTACCTGTCAAGCTGTCACCTGTCAAGCTGACAGGTTGTCAAGCCTTGTCACGCCTCACTGACTGACTTGACAGGTGACAACAATGCACCACATGTCAGAGTGTCACTCACTTGTCTACCTGTCAAGCTGTCACCTGTCAAGCTGACAGGTTGTCAAGCCTTGTCACGCCTCACTGACTGACTTGACAGGTGACAACAATGCACCACATGTCAGAGTGTCACTCACTTGTCTACCTGTCAAGCTGTCACCTGTCAAGCTGACAGGTTGTCAAGCCTTGTCACGCCTCACTGACTGACTTGACAGGTGACAACAATGCACCACATGTCAGAGTGTCACTCACTTGTCTACCTGTCAAGCTGTCACCTGTCAAGCTGACAGGTTGTCAAGCCTTGTCACGCCTCACTGACTGACTTGACAGGTGACAACAATGCACCACATGTCAGAGTGTCACTCACTTGTCTACCTGTCAAGCTGTCACCTGTCAAGCTGACAGGTTGTCAAGCCTTGTCACGCCTCACTGACTGACTTGACAGGTGACAACAATGCACCACATGTCAGAGTGTCACTCACTTGTCTACCTGTCAAGCTGTCACCTGTCAAGCTGACAGGTTGTCAAGCCTTGTCACGCCTCACTGACTGACTTGACAGGTGACAACAATGCACCACATGTCAGAGTGTCACTCACTTGTCTACCTGTCAAGCTGTCACCTGTCAAGCTGACAGGTTGTCAAGCCTTGTCACGCCTCACTGACTGACTTGACAGGTGACAACAATGCACCACATGTCAGAGTGTCACTCACTTGTCTACCTGTCAAGCTGTCACCTGTCAAGCTGACAGGTTGTCAAGCCTTGTCACGCCTCACTGACTGACTTGACAGGTGACAACAATGCACCACATGTCAGAGTGTCACTCACTTGTCTACCTGTCAAGCTGTCACCTGTCAAGCTGACAGGTTGTCAAGCCTTGTCACGCCTCACTGACTGACTTGACAGGTGACAACAATGCACCACATGTCAGAGTGTCACTCACTTGTCTACCTGTCAAGCTGTCACCTGTCAAGCTGACAGGTTGTCAAGCCTTGTCACGCCTCACTGACTGACTTGACAGGTGACAACAATGCACCACATGTCAGAGTGTCACTCACTTGTCTACCTGTCAAGCTGTCACCTGTCAAGCTGACAGGTTGTCAAGCCTTGTCACGCCTCACTGACTGACTTGACAGGTGACAACAATGCACCACATGTCAGAGTGTCACTCACTTGTCTACCTGTCAAGCTGTCACCTGTCAAGCTGACAGGTTGTCAAGCCTTGTCACGCCTCACTGACTGACTTGACAGGTGACAACAATGCACCACATGTCAGAGTGTCACTCACTTGTCTACCTGTCAAGCTGTCACCTGTCAAGCTGACAGGTTGTCAAGCCTTGTCACGCCTCACTGACTGACTTGACAGGTGACAACAATGCACCACATGTCAGAGTGTCACTCACTTGTCTACCTGTCAAGCTGTCACCTGTCAAGCTGACAGGTTGTCAAGCCTTGTCACGCCTCACTGACTGACTTGACAGGTGACAACAATGCACCACATGTCAGAGTGTCACTCACTTGTCTACCTGTCAAGCTGTCACCT
This sequence comes from Taenia multiceps, assembly GCA_001923025.3. Classification (NCBI taxonomy): domain Eukaryota; kingdom Metazoa; phylum Platyhelminthes; class Cestoda; order Cyclophyllidea; family Taeniidae; genus Taenia; species Taenia multiceps. The sequence continues at coordinate 7,743 of MRSW03000131.1, read as the reverse complement.
GTCAAGCTGACAGGTTGTCAAGCCTTGTCACGCCTCACTGACTGACTTGACAGGTGACAACAATGCACCACATGTCAGAGTGTCACTCACTTGTCTACCTGTCAAGCTGTCACCTGTCAAGCTGACAGGTTGTCAAGCCTTGTCACGCCTCACTGACTGACTTGACAGGTGACAACAATGCACCACATGTCAGAGTGTCACTCACTTGTCTACCTGTCAAGCTGTCACCTGTCAAGCTGACAGGTTGTCAAGCCTTGTCACGCCTCACTGACTGACTTGACAGGTGACAACAATGCACCACATGTCAGAGTGTCACTCACTTGTCTACCTGTCAAGCTGTCACCTGTCAAGCTGACAGGTTGTCAAGCCTTGTCACGCCTCACTGACTGACTTGACAGGTGACAACAATGCACCACATGTCAGAGTGTCACTCACTTGTCTACCTGTCAAGCTGTCACCTGTCAAGCTGACAGGTTGTCAAGCCTTGTCACGCCTCACTGACTGACTTGACAGGTGACAACAATGCACCACATGTCAGAGTGTCACTCACTTGTCTACCTGTCAAGCTGTCACCTGTCAAGCTGACAGGTTGTCAAGCCTTGTCACGCCTCACTGACTGACTTGACAGGTGACAACAATGCACCACATGTCAGAGTGTCACTCACTTGTCTACCTGTCAAGCTGTCACCTGTCAAGCTGACAGGTTGTCAAGCCTTGTCACGCCTCACTGACTGACTTGACAGGTGACAACAATGCACCACATGTCAGAGTGTCACTCACTTGTCTACCTGTCAAGCTGTCACCTGTCAAGCTGACAGGTTGTCAAGCCTTGTCACGCCTCACTGACTGACTTGACAGGTGACAACAATGCACCACATGTCAGAGTGTCACTCACTTGTCTACCTGTCAAGCTGTCACCTGTCAAGCTGACAGGTTGTCAAGCCTTGTCACGCCTCACTGACTGACTTGACAGGTGACAACAATGCACCACATGTCAGAGTGTCACTCACTTGTCTACCTGTCAAGCTGTCACCTGTCAAGCTGACAGGTTGTCAAGCCTTGTCACGCCTCACTGACTGACTTGACAGGTGACAACAATGCACCACATGTCAGAGTGTCACTCACTTGTCTACCTGTCAAGCTGTCACCTGTCAAGCTGACAGGTTGTCAAGCCTTGTCACGCCTCACTGACTGACTTGACAGGTGACAACAATGCACCACATGTCAGAGTGTCACTCACTTGTCTACCTGTCAAGCTGTCACCTGTCAAGCTGACAGGTTGTCAAGCCTTGTCACGCCTCACTGACTGACTTGACAGGTGACAACAATGCACCACATGTCAGAGTGTCACTCACTTGTCTACCTGTCAAGCTGTCACCTGTCAAGCTGACAGGTTGTCAAGCCTTGTCACGCCTCACTGACTGACTTGACAGGTGACAACAATGCACCACATGTCAGAGTGTCACTCACTTGTCTACCTGTCAAGCTGTCACCTGTCAAGCTGACAGGTTGTCAAGCCTTGTCACGCCTCACTGACTGACTTGACAGGTGACAACAATGCACCACATGTCAGAGTGTCACTCACTTGTCTACCTGTCAAGCTGTCACCTGTCAAGCTGACAGGTTGTCAAGCCTTGTCACGCCTCACTGACTGACTTGACAGGTGACAACAATGCACCACATGTCAGAGTGTCACTCACTTGTCTACCTGTCAAGCTGTCACCTGTCAAGCTGACAGGTTGTCAAGCCTTGTCACGCCTCACTGACTGACTTGACAGGTGACAACAATGCACCACATGTCAGAGTGTCACTCACTTGTCTACCTGTCAAGCTGTCACCTGTCAAGCTGACAGGTTGTCAAGCCTTGTCACGCCTCACTGACTGACTTGACAGGTGACAACAATGCACCACATGTCAGAGTGTCACTCACTTGTCTACCTGTCAAGCTGTCACCTGTCAAGCTGACAGGTTGTCAAGCCTTGTCACGCCTCACTGACTGACTTGACAGGTGACAACAATGCACCACATGTCAGAGTGTCACTCACTTGTCTACCTGTCAAGCTGTCACCTGTCAAGCTGACAGGTTGTCAAGCCTTGTCACGCCTCACTGACTGACTTGACAGGTGACAACAATGCACCACATGTCAGAGTGTCACTCACTTGTCTACCTGTCAAGCTGTCACCTGTCAAGCTGACAGGTTGTCAAGCCTTGTCACGCCTCACTGACTGACTTGACAGGTGACAACAATGCACCACATGTCAGAGTGTCACTCACTTGTCTACCTGTCAAGCTGTCACCTGTCAAGCTGACAGGTTGTCAAGCCTTGTCACGCCTCACTGACTGACTTGACAGGTGACAACAATGCACCACATGTCAGAGTGTCACTCACTTGTCTACCTGTCAAGCTGTCACCTGTCAAGCTGACAGGTTGTCAAGCCTTGTCACGCCTCACTGACTGACTTGACAGGTGACAACAATGCACCACATGTCAGAGTGTCACTCACTTGTCTACCTGTCAAGCTGTCACCTGTCAAGCTGACAGGTTGTCAAGCCTTGTCACGCCTCACTGACTGACTTGACAGGTGACAACAATGCACCACATGTCAGAGTGTCACTCACTTGTCTACCTGTCAAGCTGTCACCTGTCAAGCTGACAGGTTGTCAAGCCTTGTCACGCCTCACTGACTGACTTGACAGGTGACAACAATGCACCACATGTCAGAGTGTCACTCACTTGTCTACCTGTCAAGCTGTCACCTGTCAAGCTGACAGGTTGTCAAGCCTTGTCACGCCTCACTGACTGACTTGACAGGTGACAACAATGCACCACATGTCAGAGTGTCACTCACTTGTCTACCTGTCAAGCTGTCACCTGTCAAGCTGACAGGTTGTCAAGCCTTGTCACGCCTCACTGACTGACTTGACAGGTGACAACAATGCACCACATGTCAGAGTGTCACTCACTTGTCTACCTGTCAAGCTGTCACCTGTCAAGCTGACAGGTTGTCAAGCCTTGTCACGCCTCACTGACTGACTTGACAGGTGACAACAATGCACCACATGTCAGAGTGTCACTCACTTGTCTACCTGTCAAGCTGTCACCTGTCAAGCTGACAGGTTGTCAAGCCTTGTCACGCCTCACTGACTGACTTGACAGGTGACAACAATGCACCACATGTCAGAGTGTCACTCACTTGTCTACCTGTCAAGCTGTCACCTGTCAAGCTGACAGGTTGTCAAGCCTTGTCACGCCTCACTGACTGACTTGACAGGTGACAACAATGCACCACATGTCAGAGTGTCACTCACTTGTCTACCTGTCAAGCTGTCACCTGTCAAGCTGACAGGTTGTCAAGCCTTGTCACGCCTCACTGACTGACTTGACAGGTGACAACAATGCACCACATGTCAGAGTGTCACTCACTTGTCTACCTGTCAAGCTGTCACCTGTCAAGCTGACAGGTTGTCAAGCCTTGTCACGCCTCACTGACTGACTTGACAGGTGACAACAATGCACCACATGTCAGAGTGTCACTCACTTGTCTACCTGTCAAGCTGTCACCTGTCAAGCTGACAGGTTGTCAAGCCTTGTCACGCCTCACTGACTGACTTGACAGGTGACAACAATGCACCACATGTCAGAGTGTCACTCACTTGTCTACCTGTCAAGCTGTCACCTGTCAAGCTGACAGGTTGTCAAGCCTTGTCACGCCTCACTGACTGACTTGACAGGTGACAACAATGCACCACATGTCAGAGTGTCACTCACTTGTCTACCTGTCAAGCTGTCACCTGTCAAGCTGACAGGTTGTCAAGCCTTGTCACGCCTCACTGACTGACTTGACAGGTGACAACAATGCACCACATGTCAGAGTGTCACTCACTTGTCTACCTGTCAAGCTGTCACCTGTCAAGCTGACAGGTTGTCAAGCCTTGTCACGCCTCACTGACTGACTTGACAGGTGACAACAATGCACCACATGTCAGAGTGTCACTCACTTGTCTACCTGTCAAGCTGTCACCTGTCAAGCTGACAGGTTGTCAAGCCTTGTCACGCCTCACTGACTGACTTGACAGGTGACAACAATGCACCACATGTCAGAGTGTCACTCACTTGTCTACCTGTCAAGCTGTCACCTGTCAAGCTGACAGGTTGTCAAGCCTTGTCACGCCTCACTGACTGACTTGACAGGTGACAACAATGCACCACATGTCAGAGTGTCACTCACTTGTCTACCTGTCAAGCTGTCACCTGTCAAGCTGACAGGTTGTCAAGCCTTGTCACGCCTCACTGACTGACTTGACAGGTGACAACAATGCACCACATGTCAGAGTGTCACTCACTTGTCTACCTGTCAAGCTGTCACCTGTCAAGCTGACAGGTTGTCAAGCCTTGTCACGCCTCACTGACTGACTTGACAGGTGACAACAATGCACCACATGTCAGAGTGTCACTCACTTGTCTACCTGTCAAGCTGTCACCTGTCAAGCTGACAGGTTGTCAAGCCTTGTCACGCCTCACTGACTGACTTGACAGGTGACAACAATGCACCACATGTCAGAGTGTCACTCACTTGTCTACCTGTCAAGCTGTCACCTGTCAAGCTGACAGGTTGTCAAGCCTTGTCACGCCTCACTGACTGACTTGACAGGTGACAACAATGCACCACATGTCAGAGTGTCACTCACTTGTCTACCTGTCAAGCTGTCACCTGTCAAGCTGACAGGTTGTCAAGCCTTGTCACGCCTCACTGACTGACTTGACAGGTGACAACAATGCACCACATGTCAGAGTGTCACTCACTTGTCTACCTGTCAAGCTGTCACCTGTCAAGCTGACAGGTTGTCAAGCCTTGTCACGCCTCACTGACTGACTTGACAGGTGACAACAATGCACCACATGTCAGAGTGTCACTCACTTGTCTACCTGTCAAGCTGTCACCTGTCAAGCTGACAGGTTGTCAAGCCTTGTCACGCCTCACTGACTGACTTGACAGGTGACAACAATGCACCACATGTCAGAGTGTCACTCACTTGTCTACCTGTCAAGCTGTCACCTGTCAAGCTGACAGGTTGTCAAGCCTTGTCACGCCTCACTGACTGACTTGACAGGTGACAACAATGCACCACATGTCAGAGTGTCACTCACTTGTCTACCTGTCAAGCTGTCACCTGTCAAGCTGACAGGTTGTCAAGCCTTGTCACGCCTCACTGACTGACTTGACAGGTGACAACAATGCACCACATGTCAGAGTGTCACTCACTTGTCTACCTGTCAAGCTGTCACCTGTCAAGCTGACAGGTTGTCAAGCCTTGTCACGCCTCACTGACTGACTTGACAGGTGACAACAATGCACCACATGTCAGAGTGTCACTCACTTGTCTACCTGTCAAGCTGTCACCTGTCAAGCTGACAGGTTGTCAAGCCTTGTCACGCCTCACTGACTGACTTGACAGGTGACAACAATGCACCACATGTCAGAGTGTCACTCACTTGTCTACCTGTCAAGCTGTCACCTGTCAAGCTGACAGGTTGTCAAGCCTTGTCACGCCTCACTGACTGACTTGACAGGTGACAACAATGCACCACATGTCAGAGTGTCACTCACTTGTCTACCTGTCAAGCTGTCACCTGTCAAGCTGACAGGTTGTCAAGCCTTGTCACGCCTCACTGACTGACTTGACAGGTGACAACAATGCACCACATGTCAGAGTGTCACTCACTTGTCTACCTGTCAAGCTGTCACCTGTCAAGCTGACAGGTTGTCAAGCCTTGTCACGCCTCACTGACTGACTTGACAGGTGACAACAATGCACCACATGTCAGAGTGTCACTCACTTGTCTACCTGTCAAGCTGTCACCTGTCAAGCTGACAGGTTGTCAAGCCTTGTCACGCCTCACTGACTGACTTGACAGGTGACAACAATGCACCACATGTCAGAGTGTCACTCACTTGTCTACCTGTCAAGCTGTCACCTGTCAAGCTGACAGGTTGTCAAGCCTTGTCACGCCTCACTGACTGACTTGACAGGTGACAACAATGCACCACATGTCAGAGTGTCACTCACTTGTCTACCTGTCAAGCTGTCACCTGTCAAGCTGACAGGTTGTCAAGCCTTGTCACGCCTCACTGACTGACTTGACAGGTGACAACAATGCACCACATGTCAGAGTGTCACTCACTTGTCTACCTGTCAAGCTGTCACCTGTCAAGCTGACAGGTTGTCAAGCCTTGTCACGCCTCACTGACTGACTTGACAGGTGACAACAATGCACCACATGTCAGAGTGTCACTCACTTGTCTACCTGTCAAGCTGTCACCTGTCAAGCTGACAGGTTGTCAAGCCTTGTCACGCCTCACTGACTGACTTGACAGGTGACAACAATGCACCACATGTCAGAGTGTCACTCACTTGTCTACCTGTCAAGCTGTCACCTGTCAAGCTGACAGGTTGTCAAGCCTTGTCACGCCTCACTGACTGACTTGACAGGTGACAACAATGCACCACATGTCAGAGTGTCACTCACTTGTCTACCTGTCAAGCTGTCACCTGTCAAGCTGACAGGTTGTCAAGCCTTGTCACGCCTCACTGACTGACTTGACAGGTGACAACAATGCACCACATGTCAGAGTGTCACTCACTTGTCTACCTGTCAAGCTGTCACCTGTCAAGCTGACAGGTTGTCAAGCCTTGTCACGCCTCACTGACTGACTTGACAGGTGACAACAATGCACCACATGTCAGAGTGTCACTCACTTGTCTACCTGTCAAGCTGTCACCTGTCAAGCTGACAGGTTGTCAAGCCTTGTCACGCCTCACTGACTGACTTGACAGGTGACAACAATGCACCACATGTCAGAGTGTCACTCACTTGTCTACCTGTCAAGCTGTCACCTGTCAAGCTGACAGGTTGTCAAGCCTTGTCACGCCTCACTGACTGACTTGACAGGTGACAACAATGCACCACATGTCAGAGTGTCACTCACTTGTCTACCTGTCAAGCTGTCACCTGTCAAGCTGACAGGTTGTCAAGCCTTGTCACGCCTCACTGACTGACTTGACAGGTGACAACAATGCACCACATGTCAGAGTGTCACTCACTTGTCTACCTGTCAAGCTGTCACCTGTCAAGCTGACAGGTTGTCAAGCCTTGTCACGCCTCACTGACTGACTTGACAGGTGACAACAATGCACCACATGTCAGAGTGTCACTCACTTGTCTACCTGTCAAGCTGTCACCTGTCAAGCTGACAGGTTGTCAAGCCTTGTCACGCCTCACTGACTGACTTGACAGGTGACAACAATGCACCACATGTCAGAGTGTCACTCACTTGTCTACCTGTCAAGCTGTCACCTGTCAAGCTGACAGGTTGTCAAGCCTTGTCACGCCTCACTGACTGACTTGACAGGTGACAACAATGCACCACATGTCAGAGTGTCACTCACTTGTCTACCTGTCAAGCTGTCACCTGTCAAGCTGACAGGTTGTCAAGCCTTGTCACGCCTCACTGACTGACTTGACAGGTGACAACAATGCACCACATGTAGAGTCACTCACTTGTCTACCTGTCAAGCTGTCACCTGTCAAGCTGACAGGTTGTCAACTTGTCACGCCTCACTGACTGACTTGACAGACAACAATGCACCACATGTCAGAGTGTCACTCATTGTCTACCTGTCAAGCTGTCAACTGTCAGCTGACAGGTTGTCAAGCCTTGTCACGCCCCTCACTGACTGAC
>MRSW03000130.1:0-26433 GCA_001923025.3 Taenia multiceps | reverse complement strand
ACAATGCACCAACATGTCGAGTGTCACTCACTTGTCTACCTGTCAAGCTGTCACCTGTCAAGCTGACAGGTTGTCAAGCCTTGTCACGCCCACTGACTGACTTGAGAGGTGACAACAATGCACCACATGTCAGAGTGTCACTCACTTGTCTACCTGTCAAGCTGTCACCTGTCAAGCTGACAGGTTGTCAAGCCTTGTCACGCCTCACTGACTGACTTGAGAGGTGACAACAATGCACCACATGTCAGAGTGCCTCACTTGTCTAGGTCAAGCTGTCACTGTCAAGCTGACAGGTGTCAAGCCTTGTCACGCCTCACTGACTGACTTGAGAGGTGACAACAATGCACCACATGTCAGAGTGTCACTCACTTGTCTACCTGTCAAGCTGTCACCTGTCAAGCTGACAGGTTGTCAAGCCTTGTCACGCCTCACTGACTGACTTGACAGGTGACAACAATGCACCACATGTCAGAGTGTCATCACTTGTCTACCTGTCAAGCTTCACCTGTCAAGCTGACAGGTTGTCAAGCCTTGTCACGCCTCACTGACTGACTTGACAGGTGACAACAATGCACCACATGTCAGAGTGTCACTCACTTGTCTACCTGTCAAGCTGTCACCTGTCAAGCTGACAGGTTGTCAAGCCTTGTCACGCCTCACTGACTGACTTGACAGGTGACAACAATGCACCACATGCAGAGTGTCACTACTTGTCTACCTGTCAAGCTGTCACCTGTCAAGCTGACAGGTGTCAAGCCTTGTCACGCCTCACTGACTGACTTGAAGGTGACAACAATGCACCACATGTCAGAGTGTCACTCACTGTCTACCTGTCAAGCTGTCACCTGTCAAGCTGACAGGTTGTCAAGCCTTGTCACGCCTCACTGACTGACTTGACAGGTGACAACAATGCACCACATGCAGAGTGTCACTCACATTGTCTACCTGTCAAGCTGTCACCTGTCAAGCTGACAGGTTGTCAAGCCTTGTCACGCCTCATGACTGACTTGACAGGTGACAACAATGCACCACATGTCAGAGTGTCACTCATTGTCTACCTGTCAAGCTGTCACCTGTCAAGTGACAGGTTGTCAAGCCTTGTCACGCCTCACTGACTGACTTGACAGGTGACAACAAGCACCACATGTCAGAGTGTCACTCACTTGTCTACCTGTCAAGCTGTCACCTGTCAAGCTGACAGGTTGTCAAGCCTTGTCACGCCTCACTGACTGACTTGACAGGTGACAACAATGCACCACATGTCAGAGTGTCACTCACTTGTCTACCTGTCAAGCTGTCACCTGTCAAGCTGACAGGTTGTCAAGCCTTGTCACGCCTCACTGACTGACTTGACAGGTGACAACAATGCACCACATGTCAGAGTGTCACTCACTTGTCTACCTGTCAAGCTGTCACCTGTCAAGCTGACAGGTTGTCAAGCCTTGTCACGCCTCACTGACTGACTTGACAGGTGACAACAATGCACCACATGTCAGAGTGTCACTCATTGTCTACCTGTCAAGCTGTCACCTGTCAAGCTGACAGGTTGTCAAGCCTTGTCACGCCTCACTGAGACTTGACAGGTGACAACAATGCACCACATGTCAGAGTGTCACTCACTTGTCTACCTGTCAAGCTGTCACCTGTCAAGCTGACAGGTTGTCAAGCCTTGTCACGCCTCACTGACTGACTTGAGAGGTGACAACAATGCACCACATGTCAGAGTGTCACTCACTTGTCTACCTGTCAAGCTGTCACCTGTCAAGCTGACAGGTTGTCAAGCCTTGTCACGCCTCACTGACTGACTTGACAGGTGACAACAATGCACCACATGTCAGAGTGTCACTCACTTGTCTACCGGTCAAGCTGTCACCTGTCAAGCTGACAGGTTGTCAAGCCTTGTCACGCCTCACTGACTGACTTGACAGGTGACAACAATGCACCACATGTCAGAGTGTCACTCACTTGTCTACCTGTCAAGCTGTCACCTGTCAAGCTGACAGGTTGTCAAGCCTTGTCACGCCTCACTGACTGACTTGACGGTGACAACAATGCACCACATGTCAGAGTGTCACTCACTTGTCTACCTGTCAAGCTGTCACCTGTCAAGCTGACAGGTTGTCAAGCCTTGTCACGCCTCACTGACTGACTTGACAGGTGACAACAATGCACCACATGTCAGAGTGTCACTCACTTGTCTACCTGTCAAGCTGACAGGTTGTCAAGCCTTGTCACGCCTCACTGACTGACTTGACAGGTGACAACAATGCACCACATGTCAGAGTGTCACTCACTTGTCTACCTGTCAAGCTGTCACCTGTCAAGCTGACAGGTTGTCAAGCCTTGTCACGCCTCACTGACTGACTTGACAGGTGACAACAATGCACCACATGTCAGAGTGTCACTCACTTGTCTACCTGTCAAGCTGTCACCTGTCAAGCTGACAGGTTGTCAAGCCTTGTCACGCCTCACTGACTGACTTGACAGGTGACAACAATGCACCACATGTCAGAGTGTCACTCACTTGTCTACCTGTCAAGCTGTCACCTGTCAAGCTGACAGGTTGTCAAGCCTTGTCACGCCTCACTGACTGACTTGACAGGTGACAACAATGCACCACATGTCAGAGTGTCACTCACTTGTCTACCTGTCAAGCTGTCACCTGTCAAGCTGACAGGTTGTCAAGCCTTGTCACGCCTCACTGACTGACTTGAGAGGTGACAACAATGCACCACATGTCAGAGTGTCACTGTCTAATTGTCACCTGTCAAGCTGACAGGTTGTCAAGTCTTGTCTCTCCTCACTGACTGACTGAATGACTTGACAGGTGACAACAATGCACCACATGTCAGAGTGTCACTCACTTGTCTACCTGTCAAGCTGTCACCTGTCAAGCTGACAGGTTGTCAAGCCTTGTCACGCCTCACTGACTGACTTGACAGGTGACAACAATGCACCACATGTCAGAGTGTCACTCACTTGTCTACCTGTCAAGCTGTCACCTGTCAAGCTGACAGGTTGTCAAGCCTTGTCACGCCTCACTGACTGACTTGACAGGTGACAACAATGCACCACATGTCAGAGTGTCACTCACTTGTCTACCTGTCAAGCTGTCACCTGTCAAGCTGACAGGTTGTCAAGCCTTGTCACGCCTCACTGACTGACTTGACAGGTGACAACAATGCACCACATGTCAGAGTGTCACTCACTTGTCTACCTGTCAAGCTGTCACCTGTCAAGCTGACAGGTTGTCAAGCCTTGTCACGCCTCACTGACTGACTTGACAGGTGACAACAATGCACCACATGTCAGAGTGTCACTCACTTGTCTACCTGTCAAGCTGTCACCTGTCAAGCTGACAGGTTGTCAAGCCTTGTCACGCCTCACTGACTGACTTGACAGGTGACAACAATGCACCACATGTCAGAGTGTCACTCACTTGTCTACCTGTCAAGCTGTCACCTGTCAAGCTGACAGGTTGTCAAGCCTTGTCACGCCTCACTGACTGACTTGACAGGTGACAACAATGCACCACATGTCAGAGTGTCACTCACTTGTCTACTGTCAAGCTGTCACCTGTCAAGCTGACAGGTTGTCAAGCCTTGTCACGCCTCACTGACTGACTTGACAGGTGACAACAATGCACCACATGTCAGAGTGTCACTCATTGTCTACCTGTCAAGCTGTCACCTGTCAAGCTGACAGGTTGTCAAGCCTTGTCACGCCTCACTGACTGACTTGAGAGGTGACAACAATGCACCACATGTCAGAGTGTCACTCACTTGTCTACCTGTCAAGCTGTCACCTGTCAAGCTGACAGGTTGTCAAGCCTTGTCACGCCTCACTGACTGACTTGACAGGTGACAACAATGCACCACATGTCAGAGTGTCACTCACTTGTCTACCTGTCAAGCTGTCACCTGTCAAGCTGACAGGTTGTCAAGCCTTGTCACGCCTCACTGACTGACTTGACAGGTGACAACAATGCACCACATGTCAGAGTGTCACTCACTTGTCTACCTGTCAAGCTGTCACCTGTCAAGCTGACAGGTTGTCAAGCCTTGTCACGCCTCACTGACTGACTTGACAGGTGACAACAATGCACCACATGTCAGAGTGTCACTCACTTGTCTACCTGTCAAGCTGTCACCTGTCAAGCTGACAGGTTGTCAAGCCTTGTCACGCCTCACTGACTGACTTGACAGGTGACAACAATGCACCACATGTCAGAGTGTCACTCACTTGTCTACCTGTCAAGCTGTCACCTGTCAAGCTGACAGGTTGTCAAGCCTTGTCACGCCTCACTGACTGACTTGACGGTGACAACAATGCACCACATGTCAGAGTGTCACTCACTTGTCTACCTGTCAAGCTGTCACCTGTCAAGCTGACAGGTTGTCAAGCCTTGTCACGCCTCACTGACTGACTTGACAGGTGACAACAATGCACCACATGTCAGAGTGTCACTCACTTGTCTACCTGTCAAGCTGTCACCTGTCAAGCTGACAGGTTGTCAAGCCTTGTCACGCCTCACTGACTGACTTGACAGGTGACAACAATGCACCACATGTCAGAGTGTCACTCACTTGTCTACCTGTCAAGCTGTCACCTGTCAAGCTGACAGGTTGTCAAGCCTTGTCACGCCTCACTGACTGACTTGACAGGTGACAACAATGCACCACATGTCAGAGTGTCACTCACTTGTCTACCTGTCAAGCTGTCACCTGTCAAGCTGACAGGTTGTCAAGCCTTGTCACGCCTCACTGACTGACTTGACAGGTGACAACAATGCACCACATGTCAGAGTGTCACTCACTTGTCTACCTGTCAAGCTGTCACCTGTCAAGCTGACAGGTTGTCAAGCCTTGTCACGCCTCACTGACTGACTTGACAGGTGACAACAATGCACCACATGTCAGAGTGTCACTCACTTGTCTACCTGTCAAGCTGTCACCTGTCAAGCTGACAGGTTGTCAAGCCTTGTCACGCCTCACTGACTGACTTGACAGGTGACAACAATGCACCACATGTCAGAGTGTCACTCACTTGTCTACCTGTCAAGCTGTCACCTGTCAAGCTGACAGGTTGTCAAGCCTTGTCACGCCTCACTGACTGACTTGACAGGTGACAACAATGCACCACATGTCAGAGTGTCACTCACTTGTCTACCTGTCAAGCTGTCACCTGTCAAGCTGACAGGTTGTCAAGCCTTGTCACGCCTCACTGACTGACTTGACAGGTGACAACAATGCACCACATGTCAGAGTGTCACTCACTTGTCTACCTGTCAAGCTGTCACCTGTCAAGCTGACAGGTTGTCAAGCCTTGTCACGCCTCATGACTGACTTGACAGGTGACAACAATGCACCACATGTCAGAGTGTCACTCACTTGTCTACCTGTCAAGCTGTCACCTGTCAAGCTGACAGGTTGTCAAGCCTTGTCACGCCTCACTGATGACTTGACAGGTGACAACAATGCACCACATGTCAGAGTGTCACTCACTTGTCTACCTGTCAAGCTGTCACCTGTCAAGCTGACAGGTTGTCAAGCCTTGTCACGCCTCACTGACTGACTTGACAGGTGACAACAATGCACCACATGTCAGAGTGTCACTCACTTGTCTACCTGTCAAGCTGTCACCTGTCAAGCTGACAGGTTGTCAAGCCTTGTCACGCCTCACTGACTGACTTGACAGGTGACAACAATGCACCACATGTCAGAGTGTCACTCACTTGTCTACCTGTCAAGCTGTCACCTGTCAAGCTGACAGGTTGTCAAGCCTTGTCACGCCTCACTGACTGACTTGACAGGTGACAACAATGCACCACATGTCAGAGTGTCACTCACTTGTCTACCTGTCAAGCTGTCACCTGTCAAGCTGACAGGTTGTCAAGCCTTGTCACGCCTCACTGACTGACTTGACAGGTGACAACAATGCACCACATGTCAGAGTGTCACTCACTTGTCTACCTGTCAAGCTGTCACCTGTCAAGCTGACAGGTTGTCAAGCCTTGTCACGCCTCACTGACTGACTTGACAGGTGACAACAATGCACCACATGTCAGAGTGTCACTCACTTGTCTACCTGTCAAGCTGTCACCTGTCAAGCTGACAGGTTGTCAAGCCTTGTCACGCCTCACTGACTGACTTGACAGGTGACAACAATGCACCACATGTCAGAGTGTCACTCACTTGTCTACCTGTCAAGCTGTCACCTGTCAAGCTGACAGGTTGTCAAGCCTTGTCACGCCTCACTGACTGACTTGACAGGTGACAACAATGCACCACATGTCAGAGTGTCACTCACTTGTCTACCTGTCAAGCTGTCACCTGTCAAGCTGACAGGTTGTCAAGCCTTGTCACGCCTCACTGACTGACTTGACAGGTGACAACAATGCACCACATGTCAGAGTGTCACTCACTTGTCTACCTGTCAAGCTGTCACCTGTCAAGCTGACAGGTTGTCAAGCCTTGTCACGCCTCACTGACTGACTTGACAGGTGACAACAATGCACCACATGTCAGAGTGTCACTCACTTGTCTACCTGTCAAGCTGTCACCTGTCAAGCTGACAGGTTGTCAAGCCTTGTCACGCCTCACTGACTGACTTGACAGGTGACAACAATGCACCACATGTCAGAGTGTCACTCACTTGTCTACCTGTCAAGCTGTCACCTGTCAAGCTGACAGGTTGTCAAGCCTTGTCACGCCTCACTGACTGACTTGACAGGTGACAACAATGCACCACATGTCAGAGTGTCACTCACTTGTCTACCTGTCAAGCTGTCACCTGTCAAGCTGACAGGTTGTCAAGCCTTGTCACGCCTCACTGACTGACTTGACAGGTGACAACAATGCACCACATGTCAGAGTGTCACTCACTTGTCTACCTGTCAAGCTGTCACCTGTCAAGCTGACAGGTTGTCAAGCCTTGTCACGCCTCACTGACGACTTGAGGTGACAACAATGCACCACATGTCAGAGTGTCACTCACTTGTCTACCTGTCAAGCTGTCACCTGTCAAGCTGACAGGTTGTCAAGCCTTGTCACGCCTCACTGACTGACTTGACAGGTGACAACAATGCACCACATGTCAGAGTGTCACTCACTTGTCTACCTGTCAAGCTGTCACCTGTCAAGCTGACAGGTTGTCAAGCCTTGTCACGCCTCACTGACTGACTTGACAGGTGACAACAATGCACCACATGTCAGAGTGTCACTCACTTGTCTACCTGTCAAGCTGTCACCTGTCAAGCTGACAGGTTGTCAAGCCTTGTCACGCCTCACTGACTGACTTGACAGGTGACAACAATGCACCACATGTCAGAGTGTCACTCACTTGTCTACCTGTCAAGCTGTCACCTGTCAAGCTGACAGGTTGTCAAGCCTTGTCACGCCTCACTGACTGACTTGACAGGTGACAACAATGCACCACATGTCAGAGTGTCACTCACTTGTCTACCTGTCAAGCTGTCACCTGTCAAGCTGACAGGTTGTCAAGCCTTGTCACGCCTCACTGACTGACTTGACAGGTGACAACAATGCACCACATGTCAGAGTGTCACTCACTTGTCTACCTGTCAAGCTGTCACCTGTCAAGCTGACAGGTTGTCAAGCCTTGTCACGCCTCACTGACTGACTTGACAGGTGACAACAATGCACCACATGTCAGAGTGTCACTCACTTGTCTACCTGTCAAGCTGTCACCTGTCAAGCTGACAGGTTGTCAAGCCTTGTCACGCCTCACTGACTGACTTGACAGGTGACAACAATGCACCACATGTCAGAGTGTCACTCACTTGTCTACCTGTCAAGCTGTCACCTGTCAAGCTGACAGGTTGTCAAGCCTTGTCACGCCTCACTGACTGACTTGACAGGTGACAACAATGCACCACATGTCAGAGTGTCACTCACTTGTCTACCTGTCAAGCTGTCACCTGTCAAGCTGACAGGTTGTCAAGCCTTGTCACGCCTCACTGACTGACTTGACAGGTGACAACAATGCACCACATGTCAGAGTGTCACTCACTTGTCTACCTGTCAAGCTGTCACCTGTCAAGCTGACAGGTTGTCAAGCCTTGTCACGCCTCACTGACTGACTTGACAGGTGACAACAATGCACCACATGTCAGAGTGTCACTCACTTGTCTACCTGTCAAGCTGTCACCTGTCAAGCTGACAGGTTGTCAAGCCTTGTCACGCCTCACTGACTGACTTGACAGGTGACAACAATGCACCACATGTCAGAGTGTCACTCACTTGTCTACCTGTCAAGCTGTCACCTGTCAAGCTGACAGGTTGTCAAGCCTTGTCACGCCTCACTGACTGACTTGACAGGTGACAACAATGCACCACATGTCAGAGTGTCACTCACTTGTCTACCTGTCAAGCTGTCACCTGTCAAGCTGACAGGTTGTCAAGCCTTGTCACGCCTCACTGACTGACTTGACAGGTGACAACAATGCACCACATGTCAGAGTGTCACTCACTTGTCTACCTGTCAAGCTGTCACCTGTCAAGCTGACAGGTTGTCAAGCCTTGTCACGCCTCACTGACTGACTTGACAGGTGACAACAATGCACCACATGTCAGAGTGTCACTCACTTGTCTACCTGTCAAGCTGTCACCTGTCAAGCTGACAGGTTGTCAAGCCTTGTCACGCCTCACTGACTGACTTGACAGGTGACAACAATGCACACATGTCAGAGTGTCACTCACTTGTCTACCTGTCAAGCTGTCACCTGTCAAGCTGACAGGTTGTCAAGCCTTGTCACGCCTCACTGACTGACTTGACAGGTGACAACAATGCACCACATGTCAGAGTGTCACTCACTTGTCTACCTGTCAAGCTGTCACCTGTCAAGCTGACAGGTTGTCAAGCCTTGTCACGCCTCACTGACTGACTTGACAGGTGACAACAATGCACCACATGTCAGAGTGTCACTCACTTGTCTACCTGTCAAGCTGTCACCTGTCAAGCTGACAGGTTGTCAAGCCTTGTCACGCCTCACTGACTGACTTGACAGGTGACAACAATGCACCACATGTCAGAGTGTCACTCACTTGTCTACCTGTCAAGCTGTCACCTGTCAAGCTGACAGGTTGTCAAGCCTTGTCACGCCTCACTGACTGACTTGACAGGTGACAACAATGCACCACATGTCAGAGTGTCACTCACTTGTCTACCTGTCAAGCTGTCACCTGTCAAGCTGACAGGTTGTCAAGCCTTGTCACGCCTCACTGACTGACTTGACAGGTGACAACAATGCACCACATGTCAGAGTGTCACTCACTTGTCTACCTGTCAAGCTGTCACCTGTCAAGCTGACAGGTTGTCAAGCCTTGTCACGCCTCACTGACTGACTTGACAGGTGACAACAATGCACCACATGTCAGAGTGTCACTCACGTCTACCTGTCAAGCTGTCACCTGTCAAGCTGACAGGTTGTCAAGCCTTGTCACGCCTCACTGACTGATGACAGGTGACAACAATGCACCACATGTCAGAGTGTCACTCACGTCTACCTGTCAAGCTGTCACCTGTCAAGCTGACAGGTTGTCAAGCCTTGTCACGCCTCACTGACTGACTTGACAGGTGACAACAATGCACCACATGTCAGAGTGTCACTCACTTGTCTACCTGTCAAGCTGTCACCTGTCAAGCTGACAGGTTGTCAAGCCTTGTCACGCCTCACTGACTGACTTGACAGGTGACAACAATGCACCACATGTCAGAGTGTCACTCACTTGTCTACCTGTCAAGCTGTCACCTGTCAAGCTGACAGGTTGTCAAGCCTTGTCACGCCTCACTGACTGACTTGACAGGTGACAACAATGCACCACATGTCAGAGTGTCACTCACTTGTCTACCTGTCAAGCTGTCACCTGTCAAGCTGACAGGTTGTCAAGCCTTGTCACGCCTCACTGACTGACTTGACAGGTGACAACAATGCACCACATGTCAGAGTGTCACTCACTTGTCTACCTGTCAAGCTGTCACCTGTCAAGCTGACAGGTTGTCAAGCCTTGTCACGCCTCACTGACTGACTTGACAGGTGACAACAATGCACCACATGTCAGAGTGTCACTCACTTGTCTACCTGTCAAGCTGTCACCTGTCAAGCTGACAGGTTGTCAAGCCTTGTCACGCCTCACTGACTGACTTGACAGGTGACAACAATGCACCACATGTCAGAGTGTCACTCACTTGTCTACCTGTCAAGCTGTCACCTGTCAAGCTGACAGGTTGTCAAGCCTTGTCACGCCTCACTGACTGACTTGACAGGTGACAACAATGCACCACATGTCAGAGTGTCACTCACTTGTCTACCTGTCAAGCTGTCACCTGTCAAGCTGACAGGTTGTCAAGCCTTGTCACGCCTCACTGACTGACTTGACAGGTGACAACAATGCACCACATGTCAGAGTGTCACTCACTTGTCTACCTGTCAAGCTGTCACCTGTCAAGCTGACAGGTTGTCAAGCCTTGTCACGCCTCACTGACTGACTTGACAGGTGACAACAATGCACCACATGCACCACATTCAGAGTGTCACTCACTTGTCTACCTGTCAAGCTGTCACCTGTCAAGCTACAGGTTGTCAAGCCTTGCCACGCCTCACTCACTACTGACTTGACAGGTGACAACAATGCACCACATGTCAGAGTGTCACTCACTGTCTACCTGTCAAGCTGTCACCTGTCAAGCTGACAGTTGTCAACCTTTTCACGCCTCACTGACTGACTGACAGTGACAACAATGCACCACATGTCAGAGTGTCACTCACTGTCTACCTGTCAAGCTGTCACCTTCAAGCTGACAGGTTGTCAAGCCTTGTCCGCCTCACTGACTGACTTGACAGTACAACAATGCACCACATGTCAGTGTCACTCACTTGTCTACCTGTCAAGCTGTCACCTGTCAAGCTGACAGGTTGTCAAGCCTTGTCACGCCTCACTGACTGACTTGACAGTTGACAACAATGCACCACATGTCAGAGTGTCACTCACTGTCTACCTGTCAACTGTCACCTGTCAAGCTGACAGGTTGTCAAGCCTTGTCACCCTCACTGACTGACTTGACAGTTGACAACAATGCACCACATTCAGAGTGTCACTCACTGTCTACCTGTCAAGCTGTCACCTTCAAGCTGACAGTTGTCAAGCCTTGTCACGCCTCACTGACTGACTTGACAGTGACAACAATGCACCACATGTCAGAGTGTCACTCACTGTCTACCTGTCAAGCTGTCACCTGTCAAGCTACAGGTTGTCAAGCCTTGTCACGCCTCACTGACTGACTTACAGGTGACAACAATGCACCACATGTCAGAGTGTCACTCACTTGTCTACCTGTCAAGCTGTCACCTGTCAAGCTACAGGTTGTCAAGCCTTGCACGCCTCACTGACTGACTTGACAGTGACAACAATGCACCACATGTCAGAGTGTCACTCACTGTCTACTGTCAAGCTGTCACCTGTCAAGCTGACAGGTTGTCAAGCCTTGTCACCCTCACTGACTGACTTGACAGTTGACAACAACACCACATGTCAGAGTGTCACTCACTTGTCTACCTGTCAAGCTGTCACCTGTCAAGCTGACAGGTTGTCAAGCCTGTCACGCCTCACTGACTGACTTGACAGTGACAACAATGCACCACATGTCAGAGTGTCACTCACTTGTCTACCGTCAAGCTGTCACCTGTCAAGCTGACAGGTTGTCAAGCCTTGTCACGCCTCACTGACTGACTTGACGTACAACAATGCACCACATGTCAGAGTGTCACTCACTTGTCTACCTGTCAAGCTGTCACCTGTCAAGCTGACAGTTGTCAAGCCTTGTCACGCCTCACTGACTGACTTGACAGTGACAACAATGCACCACATGTCAGAGTGTCACTCACTTGTCTACCTGTCAAGCTGTCACTGTCAAGCTGACAGTGTCAAGCCTTGTCACGCCCTCACTGACTGACTTGACAGGTGACAACAATGCACCACATGTCAGAGTGTCACTCACTTGTCTACCTGTCAAGCTGTCACCTGTCAAGCTGACAGGTTGTCAAGCCTTGTCACGCCTCACTGACTGACTTGACAGGTGACAACAATGCACCACATGTCAGAGTGTCACTCACTTGTCTACCTGTCAAGCTGTCACCTGTCAAGCTGACAGGTTGTCAAGCCTTGTCACGCCTCACTGACTGACTTGACACGTGACAACAATGCACCACATGTCAGAGTGTCACTCACTTGTCTACCTGTCAAGCTGTCACCTGTCAAGCTGACAGGTTGTCAAGCCTTGTCACGCCTCACTGACTGACTTGACAGGTGACAACAATGCACCACATGTCAGAGTGTCACTCACTTGTCTACCTGTCAAGCTGTCACCTGTCAAGCTGACAGGTTGTCAAGCCTTGTCACGCCTCACTGACTGACTTGACAGGTGACAACAATGCACCACATGTCAGAGTGTCACTCACTTGTCTACCTGTCAAGCTGTCACCTGTCAAGCTGACAGGTTGTCAAGCCTTGTCACGCCTCACTGACTGACTTGACAGGTGACAACAATGCACCACATGTCAGAGTGTCACTCACTTGTCTACCTGTCAAGCTGTCACCTGTCAAGCTGACAGGTTGTCAAGCCTTGTCACGCCTCACTGACTGACTTGACAGGTGACAACAATGCACCACATGTCAGAGTGTCACTCACTTGTCTACCTGTCAAGCTGTCACCTGTCAAGCTGACAGGTTGTCAAGCCTTGTCACGCCTCACTGACTGACTTGACAGTGACAACAATGCACCACATGTCAGAGTGTCACTCACTTGTCTACCTGTCAAGCTGTCACCTGTCAAGCTGACAGGTTGTCAAGCCTTGTCACGCCTGACTCTCCGACTTGACAGGTGACAACAATGCACCACATGTCAGAGTGTCACTCACTTGTCTACCTGTCAAGCTGTCACCTGTCAAGCTGACAGGTTGTCAAGCCTTGTCACGCCTCACTGACTGACTTGACAGGTGACAACAATGCACCACATGTCAGAGTGTCACTCACTTGTCTACCTGTCAAGCTGTCACCTGTCAAGCTGACAGGTTGTCAAGCCTTGTCACGCCTCACTGACTGACTTGACAGGTGACAACAATGCACCACATGTCAGAGTGTCACTCACTTGTCTACCTGTCAAGCTGTCACCTGTCAAGCTGACAGGTTGTCAAGCCTTGTCACGCCTCACTGACTGACTTGACAGGTGACAACAATGCACCACATGTCAGAGTGTCACTCACTTGTCTACCTGTCAAGCTGTCACCTGTCAAGCTGACAGGTTGTCAAGCCTTGTCACGCCTCACTGACTGACTTGACAGGTGACAACAATGCACCACATGTCAGAGTGTCACTCACTTGTCTACCTGTCAAGCTGTCACCTGTCAAGCTGACAGGTTGTCAAGCCTTGTCACGCCTCACTGACTGACTTGACAGGTGACAACAATGCACCACATGTCAGAGTGTCACTCACTTGTCTACCTGTCAAGCTGTCACCTGTCAAGCTGACAGGTTGTCAAGCCTTGTCACGCCTCACTGACTGACTTGACAGGTGACAACAATGCACCACATGTCAGAGTGTCACTCACTTGTCTACCTGTCAAGCTGTCACCTGTCAAGCTGACAGGTTGTCAAGCCTTGTCACGCCTCACTGACTGACTTGACAGGTGACAACAATGCACCACATGTCAGAGTGTCACTCACTTGTCTACCTGTCAAGCTGTCACCTGTCAAGCTGACAGGTTGTCAAGCCTTGTCACGCCTCACTGACTGACTTGACAGGTGACAACAATGCACCACATGTCAGAGTGTCACTCACTTGTCTACCTGTCAAGCTGTCACCTGTCAAGCTGACAGGTTGTCAAGCCTTGTCACGCCTCACTGACTGACTTGACAGGTGACAACAATGCACCACATGTCAGAGTGTCACTCACTTGTCTACCTGTCAAGCTGTCACCTGTCAAGCTGACAGGTTGTCAAGCCTTGTCACGCCTCACTGACTGACTTGACAGGTGACAACAATGCACCACATGTCAGAGTGTCACTCACTTGTCTACCTGTCAAGCTGTCACCTGTCAAGCTGACAGGTTGTCAAGCCTTGTCACGCCTCACTGACTGACTTGACAGGTGACAACAATGCACCACATGTCAGAGTGTCACTCACTTGTCTACCTGTCAAGCTGTCACCTGTCAAGCTGACAGGTTGTCAAGCCTTGTCACGCCTCACTGACTGACTTGACAGGTGACAACAATGCACCACATGTCAGAGTGTCACTCACTTGTCTACCTGTCAAGCTGTCACCTGTCAAGCTGACAGGTTGTCAAGCCTTGTCACGCCTCACTGACTGACTTGACAGGTGACAACAATGCACCACATGTCAGAGTGTCACTCACTTGTCTACCTGTCAAGCTGTCACCTGTCAAGCTGACAGGTTGTCAAGCCTTGTCACGCCTCACTGACTGACTTGACAGTGACAACAATGCACCACATGTCAGAGTGTCACTCACTTGTCTACCTGTCAAGCTGTCACCTGTCAAGCTGACAGGTTGTCAAGCCTTGTCACGCCTCACTGACTGACTTGACAGGTGACAACAATGCACCACATGTCAGAGTGTCACTCACTTGTCTACCTGTCAAGCTGTCACCTGTCAAGCTGACAGGTTGTCAAGCCTTGTCACGCCTCACTGACTGACTTGAGGTGACAACAATGCACCACATGTCAGAGTGTCACTCACTTGTCTACCTGTCAAGCTGTCACCTGTCAAGCTGACAGGTTGTCAAGCCTTGTCACGCCTCACTGACTGACTTGACAGGTGACAACAATGCACCACATGTCAGAGTGTCACTCACTTGTCTACCTGTCAAGCTGTCACCTGTCAAGCTGACAGGTTGTCAAGCCTTGTCACGCCTCACTGACTGACTTGACAGGTGACAACAATGCACCACATGTCAGAGTGTCACTCACTTGTCTACCTGTCAAGCTGTCACCTGTCAAGCTGACAGGTTGTCAAGCCTTGTCACGCCTCACTGACTGACTTGACAGGTGACAACAATGCACCACATGTCAGAGTGTCACTCACTTGTCTACCTGTCAAGCTGTCACCTGTCAAGCTGACAGGTTGTCAAGCCTTGTCACGCCTCACTGACTGACTTGACAGGTGACAACAATGCACCACATGTCAGAGTGTCACTCACTTGTCTACCTGTCAAGCTGTCACCTGTCAAGCTGACAGGTTGTCAAGCCTTGTCACGCCTCACTGACTGACTTGACAGGTGACAACAATGCACCACATGTCAGAGTGTCACTCACTTGTCTACCTGTCAAGCTGTCACCTGTCAAGCTGACAGGTTGTCAAGCCTTGTCACGCCTCACTGACTGACTTGACAGGTGACAACAATGCACCACATGTCAGAGTGTCACTCACTTGTCTACCTGTCAAGCTGTCACCTGTCAAGCTGACAGGTTGTCAAGCCTTGTCACGCCTCACTGACTGACTTGACAGGTGACAACAATGCACCACATGTCAGAGTGTCACTCACTTGTCTACCTGTCAAGCTGTCACCTGTCAAGCTGACAGGTTGTCAAGCCTTGTCACGCCTCACTGACTGACTTGACAGGTGACAACAATGCACCACATGTCAGAGTGTCACTCACTTGTCTACCTGTCAAGCTGTCACCTGTCAAGCTGACAGGTTGTCAAGCCTTGTCACGCCTCACTGACTGACTTGACAGGTGACAACAATGCACCACATGTCAGAGTGTCACTCACTTGTCTACCTGTCAAGCTGTCACCTGTCAAGCTGACAGGTTGTCAAGCCTTGTCACGCCTCACTGACTGACTTGACAGGTGACAACAATGCACCACATGTCAGAGTGTCACTCACTTGTCTACCTGTCAAGCTGTCACCTGTCAAGCTGACAGGTTGTCAAGCCTTGTCACGCCTCACTGACTGACTTGACAGGTGACAACAATGCACCACATGTCAGAGTGTCACTCACTTGTCTACCTGTCAAGCTGTCACCTGTCAAGCTGACAGGTTGTCAAGCCTTGTCACGCCTCACTGACTGACTTGACAGGTGACAACAATGCACCACATGTCAGAGTGTCACTCACTTGTCTACCTGTCAAGCTGTCACCTGTCAAGCTGACAGGTTGTCAAGCCTTGTCACGCCTCACTGACTGACTTGACAGGTGACAACAATGCACCACATGTCAGAGTGTCACTCACTTGTCTACCTGTCAAGCTGTCACCTGTCAAGCTGACAGGTTGTCAAGCCTTGTCACGCCTCACTGACTGACTTGACAGGTGACAACAATGCACCACATGTCAGAGTGTCACTCACTTGTCTACCTGTCAAGCTGTCACCTGTCAAGCTGACAGGTTGTCAAGCCTTGTCACGCCTCACTGACTGACTTGACAGGTGACAACAATGCACCACATGTCAGAGTGTCACTCACTTGTCTACCTGTCAAGCTGTCACCTGTCAAGCTGACAGGTTGTCAAGCCTTGTCACGCCTCACTGACTGACTTGACAGGTGACAACAATGCACCACATGTCAGAGTGTCACTCACTTGTCTACCTGTCAAGCTGTCACCTGTCAAGCTGACAGGTTGTCAAGCCTTGTCACGCCTCACTGACTGACTTGACAGGTGACAACAATGCACCACATGTCAGAGTGTCACTCACTTGTCTACCTGTCAAGCTGTCACCTGTCAAGCTGACAGGTTGTCAAGCCTTGTCACGCCTCACTGACTGACTTGACAGGTGACAACAATGCACCACATGTCAGAGTGTCACTCACTTGTCTACCTGTCAAGCTGTCACCTGTCAAGCTGACAGGTTGTCAAGCCTTGTCACGCCTCACTGACTGACTTGACAGGTGACAACAATGCACCACATGTCAGAGTGTCACTCACTTGTCTACCTGTCAAGCTGTCACCTGTCAAGCTGACAGGTTGTCAAGCCTTGTCACGCCTCACTGACTGACTTGACAGTGACAACAATGCACCACATGTCAGAGTGTCACTCACTTGTCTACCTGTCAAGCTGTCACCTGTCAAGCTGACAGGTTGTCAAGCCTTGTCACGCCTCACTGACTGACTTGACAGGTGACAACAATGCACCACATGTCAGAGTGTCACTCACTTGTCTACCTGTCAAGCTGTCACCTGTCAAGCTGACAGGTTGTCAAGCCTTGTCACGCCTCACTGACTGACTTGACAGGTGACAACAATGCACCACATGTCAGAGTGTCACTCACTTGTCTACCTGTCAAGCTGTCACCTGTCAAGCTGACAGGTTGTCAAGCCTTGTCACGCCTCACTGACTGACTTGACAGGTGACAACAATGCACCACATGTCAGAGTGTCACTCACTTGTCTACCTGTCAAGCTGTCACCTGTCAAGCTGACAGGTTGTCAAGCCTTGTCACGCCTCACTGACTGACTTGACAGGTGACAACAATGCACCACATGTCAGAGTGTCACTCACTTGTCTACCTGTCAAGCTGTCACCTGTCAAGCTGACAGGTTGTCAAGCCTTGTCACGCCTCACTGACTGACTTGACAGGTGACAACAATGCACCACATGTCAGAGTGTCACTCACTTGTCTACCTGTCAAGCTGTCACCTGTCAAGCTGACAGGTTGTCAAGCCTTGTCACGCCTCACTGACTGACTTGACAGGTGACAACAATGCACCACATGTCAGAGTGTCACTCACTTGTCTACCTGTCAAGCTGTCACCTGTCAAGCTGACAGGTTGTCAAGCCTTGTCACGCCTCACTGACTGACTTGACAGGTGACAACAATGCACCACATGTCAGAGTGTCACTCACTTGTCTACCTGTCAAGCTGTCACCTGTCAAGCTGACAGGTTGTCAAGCCTTGTCACGCCTCACTGACTGACTTGACAGGTGACAACAATGCACCACATGTCAGAGTGTCACTCACTTGTCTACCTGTCAAGCTGTCACCTGTCAAGCTGACAGGTTGTCAAGCCTTGTCACGCCTCACTGACTGACTTGACAGGTGACAACAATGCACCACATGTCAGAGTGTCACTCACTTGTCTACCTGTCAAGCTGTCACCTGTCAAGCTGACAGGTTGTCAAGCCTTGTCACGCCTCACTGACTGACTTGACAGGTGACAACAATGCACCACATGTCAGAGTGTCACTCACTTGTCTACCTGTCAAGCTGTCACCTGTCAAGCTGACAGGTTGTCAAGCCTTGTCACGCCTCACTGACTGACTTGACAGGTGACAACAATGCACCACATGTCAGAGTGTCACTCACTTGTCTACCTGTCAAGCTGTCACCTGTCAAGCTGACAGGTTGTCAAGCCTTGTCACGCCTCACTGACTGACTTGACAGGTGACAACAATGCACCACATGTCAGAGTGTCACTCACTTGTCTACCTGTCAAGCTGTCACCTGTCAAGCTGACAGGTTGTCAAGCCTTGTCACGCCTCACTGACTGACTTGACAGGTGACAACAATGCACCACATGTCAGAGTGTCACTCACTTGTCTACCTGTCAAGCTGTCACCTGTCAAGCTGACAGGTTGTCAAGCCTTGTCACGCCTCACTGACTGACTTGACAGGTGACAACAATGCACCACATGTCAGAGTGTCACTCACTTGTCTACCTGTCAAGCTGTCACCTGTCAAGCTGACAGGTTGTCAAGCCTTGTCACGCCTCACTGACTGACTTGACAGGTGACAACAATGCACCACATGTCAGAGTGTCACTCACTTGTCTACCTGTCAAGCTGTCACCTGTCAAGCTGACAGGTTGTCAAGCCTTGTCACGCCTCACTGACTGACTTGACAGGTGACAACAATGCACCACATGTCAGAGTGTCACTCACTTGTCTACCTGTCAAGCTGTCACCTGTCAAGCTGACAGGTTGTCAAGCCTTGTCACGCCTCACTGACTGACTTGACAGGTGACAACAATGCACCACATGTCAGAGTGTCACTCACTTGTCTACCTGTCAAGCTGTCACCTGTCAAGCTGACAGGTTGTCAAGCCTTGTCACGCCTCACTGACTGACTTGACAGGTGACAACAATGCACCACATGTCAGAGTGTCACTCACTTGTCTACCTGTCAAGCTGTCACCTGTCAAGCTGACAGGTTGTCAAGCCTTGTCACGCCTCACTGACTGACTTGACAGGTGACAACAATGCACCACATGTCAGAGTGTCACTCACTTGTCTACCTGTCAAGCTGTCACCTGTCAAGCTGACAGGTTGTCAAGCCTTGTCACGCCTCACTGACTGACTTGACAGGTGACAACAATGCACCACATGTCAGAGTGTCACTCACTTGTCTACCTGTCAAGCTGTCACCTGTCAAGCTGACAGGTTGTCAAGCCTTGTCACGCCTCACTGACTGACTTGACAGGTGACAACAATGCACCACATGTCAGAGTGTCACTCACTTGTCTACCTGTCAAGCTGTCACCTGTCAAGCTGACAGGTTGTCAAGCCTTGTCACGCCTCACTGACTGACTTGACAGGTGACAACAATGCACCACATGTCAGAGTGTCACTCACTTGTCTACCTGTCAAGCTGTCACCTGTCAAGCTGACAGGTTGTCAAGCCTTGTCACGCCTCACTGACTGACTTGACAGGTGACAACAATGCACCACATGTCAGAGTGTCACTCACTTGTCTACCTGTCAAGCTGTCACCTGTCAAGCTGACAGGTTGTCAAGCCTTGTCACGCCTCACTGACTGACTTGACAGGTGACAACAATGCACCACATGTCAGAGTGTCACTCACTTGTCTACCTGTCAAGCTGTCACCTGTCAAGCTGACAGGTTGTCAAGCCTTGTCACGCCTCACTGACTGACTTGACAGGTGACAACAATGCACCACATGTCAGAGTGTCACTCACTTGTCTACCTGTCAAGCTGTCACCTGTCAAGCTGACAGGTTGTCAAGCCTTGTCACGCCTCACTGACTGACTTGACAGGTGACAACAATGCACCACATGTCAGAGTGTCACTCACTTGTCTACCTGTCAAGCTGTCACCTGTCAAGCTGACAGGTTGTCAAGCCTTGTCACGCCTCACTGACTGACTTGACAGGTGACAACAATGCACCACATGTCAGAGTGTCACTCACTTGTCTACCTGTCAAGCTGTCACCTGTCAAGCTGACAGGTTGTCAAGCCTTGTCACGCCTCACTGACTGACTTGACAGGTGACAACAATGCACCACATGTCAGAGTGTCACTCACTTGTCTACCTGTCAAGCTGTCACCTGTCAAGCTGACAGGTTGTCAAGCCTTGTCACGCCTCACTGACTGACTTGACAGGTGACAACAATGCACCACATGTCAGAGTGTCACTCACTTGTCTACCTGTCAAGCTGTCACCTGTCAAGCTGACAGGTTGTCAAGCCTTGTCACGCCTCACTGACTGACTTGACAGGTGACAACAATGCACCACATGTCAGAGTGTCACTCACTTGTCTACCTGTCAAGCTGTCACCTGTCAAGCTGACAGGTTGTCAAGCCTTGTCACGCCTCACTGACTGACTTGACAGGTGACAACAATGCACCACATGTCAGAGTGTCACTCACTTGTCTACCTGTCAAGCTGTCACCTGTCAAGCTGACAGGTTGTCAAGCCTTGTCACGCCTCACTGACTGACTTGACAGGTGACAACAATGCACCACATGTCAGAGTGTCACTCACTTGTCTACCTGTCAAGCTGTCACCTGTCAAGCTGACAGGTTGTCAAGCCTTGTCACGCCTCACTGACTGACTTGACAGGTGACAACAATGCACCACATGTCAGAGTGTCACTCACTTGTCTACCTGTCAAGCTGTCACCTGTCAAGCTGACAGGTTGTCAAGCCTTGTCACGCCTCACTGACTGACTTGACAGGTGACAACAATGCACCACATGTCAGAGTGTCACTCACTTGTCTACCTGTCAAGCTGTCACCTGTCAAGCTGACAGGTTGTCAAGCCTTGTCACGCCTCACTGACTGACTTGACAGGTGACAACAATGCACCACATGTCAGAGTGTCACTCACTTGTCTACCTGTCAAGCTGTCACCTGTCAAGCTGACAGGTTGTCAAGCCTTGTCACGCCTCACTGACTGACTTGACAGGTGACAACAATGCACCACATGTCAGAGTGTCACTCACTTGTCTACCTGTCAAGCTGTCACCTGTCAAGCTGACAGGTTGTCAAGCCTTGTCACGCCTCACTGACTGACTTGACAGGTGACAACAATGCACCACATGTCAGAGTGTCACTCACTTGTCTACCTGTCAAGCTGTCACCTGTCAAGCTGACAGGTTGTCAAGCCTTGTCACGCCTCACTGACTGACTTGACAGGTGACAACAATGCACCACATGTCAGAGTGTCACTCACTTGTCTACCTGTCAAGCTGTCACCTGTCAAGCTGACAGGTTGTCAAGCCTTGTCACGCCTCACTGACTGACTTGACAGGTGACAACAATGCACCACATGTCAGAGTGTCACTCACTTGTCTACCTGTCAAGCTGTCACCTGTCAAGCTGACAGGTTGTCAAGCCTTGTCACGCCTCACTGACTGACTTGACAGGTGACAACAATGCACCACATGTCAGAGTGTCACTCACTTGTCTACCTGTCAAGCTGTCACCTGTCAAGCTGACAGGTTGTCAAGCCTTGTCACGCCTCACTGACTGACTTGACAGGTGACAACAATGCACCACATGTCAGAGTGTCACTCACTTGTCTACCTGTCAAGCTGTCACCTGTCAAGCTGACAGGTTGTCAAGCCTTGTCACGCCTCACTGACTGACTTGACAGGTGACAACAATGCACCACATGTCAGAGTGTCACTCACTTGTCTACCTGTCAAGCTGTCACCTGTCAAGCTGACAGGTTGTCAAGCCTTGTCACGCCTCACTGACTGACTTGACAGGTGACAACAATGCACCACATGTCAGAGTGTCACTCACTTGTCTACCTGTCAAGCTGTCACCTGTCAAGCTGACAGGTTGTCAAGCCTTGTCACGCCTCACTGACTGACTTGACAGGTGACAACAATGCACCACATGTCAGAGTGTCACTCACTTGTCTACCTGTCAAGCTGTCACCTGTCAAGCTGACAGGTTGTCAAGCCTTGTCACGCCTCACTGACTGACTTGACAGGTGACAACAATGCACCACATGTCAGAGTGTCACTCACTTGTCTACCTGTCAAGCTGTCACCTGTCAAGCTGACAGGTTGTCAAGCCTTGTCACGCCTCACTGACTGACTTGACAGGTGACAACAATGCACCACATGTCAGAGTGTCACTCACTGTCTACCTGTCAAGCTGTCACCTGTCAAGCTGACAGGTTGTCAAGCCTTGTCACGCCTCACTGACTGACTTGAGGTGACAACAATGCACCACATGTCAGAGTGTCACTCACTTGTCTACCTGTCAAGCTGTCACCTGTCAAGCTGACAGGTTGTCAAGCCTTGTCACGCCTCACTGACTGACTTGACAGGTGACAACAATGCACCACATGTCAGAGTGTCACTCACTTGTCTACCTGTCAAGCTGTCACCTGTCAAGCTGACAGGTTGTCAAGCCTTGTCACGCCTCACTGACTGACTTGACAGGTGACAACAATGCACCACATGTCAGAGTGTCACTCACTTGTCTACCTGTCAAGCTGTCACCTGTCAAGCTGACAGGTTGTCAAGCCTTGTCACGCCTCACTGACTGACTTGACAGGTGACAACAATGCACCACATGTCAGAGTGTCACTCACTTGTCTACCTGTCAAGCTGTCACCTGTCAAGCTGACAGGTTGTCAAGCCTTGTCACGCCTCACTGACTGACTTGACAGTGACAACAATGCACCACATGTCAGAGTGTCACTCACTTGTCTACCTGTCAAGCTGTCACCTGTCAAGCTGACAGGTTGTCAAGCCTTGTCACGCCTCACTGACTGACTTGACAGGTGACAACAATGCACCACATGTCAGAGTGTCACTCACTTGTCTACCTGTCAAGCTGTCACCTGTCAAGCTGACAGGTTGTCAAGCCTTGTCACGCCTCACTGACTGACTTGACAGGTGACAACAATGCACCACATGTCAGAGTGTCACTCACTTGTCTACCTGTCAAGCTGTCACCTGTCAAGCTGACAGGTTGTCAAGCCTTGTCACGCCTCACTGACTGACTTGACAGGTGACAACAATGCACCACATGTCAGAGTGTCACTCACTTGTCTACCTGTCAAGCTGTCACCTGTCAAGCTGACAGGTTGTCAAGCCTTGTCACGCCTCACTGACTGACTTGACAGGTGACAACAATGCACCACATGTCAGAGTGTCACTCACTTGTCTACCTGTCAAGCTGTCACCTGTCAAGCTGACAGGTTGTCAAGCCTTGTCACGCCTCACTGACTGACTTGAGGTGACAACAATGCACCACATGTCAGAGTGTCACTCACTTGTCTACCTGTCAAGCTGTCACCTGTCAAGCTGACAGGTTGTCAAGCCTTGTCACGCCTCACTGACTGACTTGACAGGTGACAACAATGCACCACATGTCAGAGTGTCACTCACTTGTCTACCTGTCAAGCTGTCACTGTCAAGCTGACAGGTTGTCAAGCCTTGTCACGCCTCACTGACTGACTTGACAGGTGACAACAATGCACCACATGTCAGAGTGTCACTCACTTGTCTACCTGTCAAGCTGTCACCTGTCAAGCTGACAGGTTGTCAAGCCTTGTCACGCCTCACTGACTGACTTGACAGGTGACAACAATGCACCACATGTCAGAGTGTCACTCACTTGTCTACCTGTCAAGCTGTCACCTGTCAAGCTGACAGGTTGTCAAGCCTTGTCACGCCTCACTGACTGACTTGACAGGTGACAACAATGCACCACATGTCAGAGTGTCACTCACTTGTCTACCTGTCAAGCTGTCACCTGTCAAGCTGACAGGTTGTCAAGCCTTGTCACGCCTCACTGACTGACTTGACAGGTGACAACAATGCACCACATGTCAGAGTGTCACTCACTTGTCTACCTGTCAAGCTGTCACCTGTCAAGCTGACAGGTTGTCAAGCCTTGTCACGCCTCACTGACTGACTTGACAGTGACAACAATGCACCACATGTCAGAGTGTCACTCACTTGTCTACCTGTCAAGCTGTCACCTGTCAAGCTGACAGGTTGTCAAGCCTTGTCACGCCTCACTGACTGACTTGACAGGTGACAACAATGCACCACATGTCAGAGTGTCACTCACTTGTCTACCTGTCAAGCTGTCACCTGTCAAGCTGACAGGTTGTCAAGCCTTGTCACGCCTCACTGACTGACTTGACAGGTGACAACAATGCACCACATGTCAGAGTGTCACTCACTTGTCTACCTGTCAAGCTGTCACCTGTCAAGCTGACAGGTTGTCAAGCCTTGTCACGCCTCACTGACTGACTTGACAGGTGACAACAATGCACCACATGTCAGAGTGTCACTCACTTGTCTACCTGTCAAGCTGTCACCTGTCAAGCTGACAGGTTGTCAAGCCTTGTCACGCCTCACTGACTGACTTGACAGGTGACAACAATGCACCACATGTCAGAGTGTCACTCACTTGTCTACCTGTCAAGCTGTCACCTGTCAAGCTGACAGGTTGTCAAGCCTTGTCACGCCTCACTGACTGACTTGACAGGTGACAACAATGCACCACATGTCAGAGTGTCACTCACTTGTCTACCTGTCAAGCTGTCACCTGTCAAGCTGACAGGTTGTCAAGCCTTGTCACGCCTCACTGACTGACTTGACAGGTGACAACAATGCACCACATGTCAGAGTGTCACTCACTTGTCTACCTGTCAAGCTGTCACCTGTCAAGCTGACAGGTTGTCAAGCCTTGTCACGCCTCACTGACTGACTTGACAGGTGACAACAATGCACCACATGTCAGAGTGTCACTCACTTGTCTACCTGTCAAGCTGTCACCTGTCAAGCTGACAGGTTGTCAAGCCTTGTCACGCCTCACTGACTGACTTGACAGGTGACAACAATGCACCACATGTCAGAGTGTCACTCACTTGTCTACCTGTCAAGCTGTCACCTGTCAAGCTGACAGGTTGTCAAGCCTTGTCACGCCTCACTGACTGACTTGACAGGTGACAACAATGCACCACATGTCAGAGTGTCACTCACTTGTCTACCTGTCAAGCTGTCACCTGTCAAGCTGACAGGTTGTCAAGCCTTGTCACGCCTCACTGACTGACTTGACAGGTGACAACAATGCACCACATGTCAGAGTGTCACTCACTTGTCTACCTGTCAAGCTGTCACCTGTCAAGCTGACAGGTTGTCCAAGCTCTGTCACGCCTCACTGACTGACTTGACAGGTGACAACAATGCACCACATGTCAGAGTGTCACTCACTTGTCTACCTGTCAAGCTGTCACCTGTCAAGCTGACAGGTTGTCAAGCCTTGTCACGCCTCACTGACTGACTTGACAGGTGACAACAATGCACCACATGTCAGAGTGTCACTCACTTGTCTACCTGTCAAGCTGTCACCTGTCAAGCTGACAGGTTGTCAAGCCTTGTCACGCCTCACTGACTGACTTGACAGGTGACAACAATGCACCACATGTCAGAGTGTCACTCACTTGTCTACCTGTCAAGCTGTCACCTGTCAAGCTGACAGGTTGTCAAGCCTTGTCACGCCTCACTGACTGACTTGACAGGTGACAACAATGCACCACATGCCAGAGTGTCACTCACTTGTCTACCTGTCAAGCTGTCACCTGTCAAGCTGACAGGTTGTCAAGCCTTGTCACGCCTCACTGACTGACTTGACAGGTGACAACAATGCACCACATGTCAGAGTGTCACTCACTTGTCTACCTGTCAAGCTGTCACCTGTCAAGCTGACAGGTTGTCAAGCCTTGTCACGCTCACTGACTGACTTGACAGTGACAACAATGCACCACATGTCAGAGTGTCACTCACTCGTCTACCTGTCAAGCTGTCACCTGTCAAGCTGACAGGTTGTCAAGCCTTGTCACGCCTCACTGACTGACTTGACAGGTGACAACAATGCACCACATGCCAGAGTGTCACTCACTTGTCTACCTGTCAAGCTGTCACCTGTCAAGCTGACAGGTTGTCAAGCCTTGTCACGCCTCACTGACTGACTTGAGAGGTGACAACAATGCACCACATGTCAGAGTGTCACTCACTTGTCTACCTGTCAAGCTGTCACCTGTCAAGCTGACAGGTTGTCAAGCCTTGTCACGCCTCACTGACGACTTGACAGGTGACAACAATGCCACACATGTCAGAGTGTCACTCACTTGTCTACTGTCAAGCTGTCACCTGTCAAGCTGACAGGTTGTCAAGCCTTGTCAC
>MRSW03000129.1:0-36739 GCA_001923025.3 Taenia multiceps | reverse complement strand
GACAACAATGCACCACATGTCAGAGTGTCACTCACTTGTCTACCTGTCAAGCTGTCACCTGTCAAGCTGAGTTGTCAAGCCTTGTCACGCCTCACTGACTGACTTGACAGGTACAACAATGCACCACATGTCAGTGTCACTCACGTCTACCTGTCAAGCTGTCACCTGTCAAGCTGACAGGTTGTCAAGCCTTGTCACGCCTCACTGACTGACTTGACAGGTGACAACAATGCACCACATGTCAGAGTGTCACTCACTTGTCTACCTGTCAAGCTGTCACCTGTCAAGCTGACAGGTTGTCAAGCCTTGTCCGCCTCACTGACTGACTTGACAGTGACAACATGCACCACATGTCAGAGTGTCACTCACTTGTCTACCTGTCAAGCTGTCACCTGTCAAGTGACAGGTTGTCAAGCCTTGTCACGCCTCTCACTGACTGACTTGACAGTGACAACAATGCACCACATGTCAGAGTGTCACTCACTTGTCTACCTGTCAAGCTGTCACCTGTCAAGCTGACAGGTTGTCAAGCCTTGTCACGCCTCACTGACTGACTTGACAGGTGACAACAATGCACCACATGTCAGAGTGTCACTCACTTGTCTACCTGTCAAGCTGTCACCTGTCAAGCTGACAGGTTGTCAAGCCTTGTCACGCCTCACTGACTGACTTGACAGGTGACAACAATGCACCACATGTCAGAGTGTCACTCACTTGTCTACCTGTCAAGCTGTCACCTGTCAAGCTGACAGGTTGTCAAGCCTTGTCACGCCTCACTGACTGACTTGACAGGTGACAACAATGCACCACATGTCAGAGTGTCACTCACTTGTCTACCTGTCAAGCTGTCACCTGTCAACTGACAGGTTGTCAAGCCTTGCCACGCCTCACTGACTGACTTGACAGGTGACAACAATGCACCACATGTCAGAGTGTCACTCACTTGTCTACCTGTCAAGCTGTCACCTGTCAAGCTGACAGGTTGTCAAGCCTTGTCACGCCTCACTGACTGACTTGACAGGTGACAACAATGCACCACATGTCAGAGTGTCACTCACTTGTCTACCTGTCAAGCTGTCACCTGTCAAGCTGACAGGTTGTCAAGCCTTCCTCACGCGCCACTGACTGACTTGACAGGTGACAACAATGCACCACATGTCAGAGTGTCACTCACTTGTCTACCTGTCAAGCTGTCACCTTCAAGCTGACAGGTTGTCAAGCCTTGTCACGCCTCACTCTGACTTGACAGGTGACAACAATGCACCACATGTCAGAGTGTCACTCACTTGTCTACCTGTCAAGCTGTCACCTGTCAAGCTGACAGGTTGTCAAGCCTTGTCACGCCGTGACGCTGACTGACTGACAGGTGACAACATGCACCACATGTCATGAGTCACTCACTTGTCTACCTGTCAAGCTGTCACCTGTCAGCTGACAGGTTGTCAAGCCTTGTCACGCCTCACTGACTGACTTGACAGGTGACAACAATGCACCACTGTCAGAGTGTCACTCACTTGTCTACCTGTCAAGCTGTCACCTGTCAAGCTGACAGGTTGTCAAGCCTTGTCACGCCTCACTGACTGACTTGACAGGTGACAAATGCACCACATGTCAGAGTGTCACTCACTTGTCTACCTGTCAAGCTGTCACCTGTCAAGCTGACAGGTTGTCAAGCCTTGTCACTCACGCCTCACTGACTGACTTGACAGGTGACAACAATGCACCACATTCAGAGTGTCACTCACTTTCTACCTGTCAGCTGTCACCTGTCAAGCTGACAGGTTGTCAAGCCTTGTCACGCCTCACTGACTGACTTGACAGGTGACAACAATGCACCACATGTCAGAGTGTCACTCACTTGTCTACCTGTCAAGCTGTCACCTGTCAAGCTGACAGGTTGTCAAGCCTTGTCACGCCCTCACTGACTGACTTGACAGGTGACAACAATGCACCACATGTCAGAGTGTCCACTCACTTGTCTACCTGTCAGCTGTCACCTGTCAAGCTGACAGGTTGTCAAGCCTTGTCACGCCTCACTGACTGACTTGACAGGACAACAATGCACCACATGTCAGAGTGTCACTCACTTGTCTACCTGTCAACTGTCACCTGTCAAGCTGACAGGTTGTCAAGCCTTGTCACGCCTCACTGACTGACTTGACAGGTGACAACAATGCACCACATGTCAGAGTGTCACTCACTTGTCTCTACCTGTCAAGCTGTCACCTGTCAAGCTGACAGGTTGTCAAGCCTTGTCACGCCTCACTGACTGACTTGACAGGTGACAACAATGCACCACATGTCAGAGTGTCACTCACTTGTCTACCTGTCAAGCTGTCACCTGTCAAGCTGACAGGTTGTCAAGCCTTGTCACGCCTCACTGACTGACTTGACAGGTGACACAATGCACCACATGTCAGAGTGTCACTCACTTGTCTACCCTGTCAAGCTGTCACCCTGTCAAGCTGACAGGTTGTCAAGCCTTGTCACGCCCACTGACTGACTGACAGGTGACAACAATGCACCACATGTCAGAGTGTCACTCACTTGTCTACCTGTCAAGCTGTCACCTGTCAAGCTGACAGGTTTCAAGCCTTGTCACGCCTCACTGACTGACTTGACAGTGACACAATGCACCACATGTCAGAGTGTCACTCACTTGTCTACCTGTCAAGCTGTCACCTGTCAAGCTGACAGGTTGTCAACCTTGTCACGCCCACTGACTGACTTGACAGGTGACAACAATGCACCACATGTCAGAGTGTCCTCACTTGTCTACCTGTCAAGCTGTCACCTGTCAAGCTGACAGGTTGTCAAGCCTTGTCACCCTCACTGACTGACTTGACAGGTGACACAATGCACCACATGTCAGAGTGTCACTCACTTGTCTACCTGTCAAGCTGTCACCTGTCAAGCTGACAGGTTGTCAAGCCTTGTCACGCCTCACTGACTGACTTGACAGTGACAACAATGCACCACATGTCAGTGTCACTCACTTGTCTACCTGTCAAGCTGTCACCTGTCAACTGACAGGTTGTCAAGCCTTGTCACGCCTCACTGACTGACTTGACAGGTGACAACAATGCACCACATGTCAGAGTGTCACTCACTTGTCTACCTGTCAAGCTGTCACCTGTCAAGCTGACAGGTTGTCAAGCCTTGTCACGCCTCACTGACTGACTTGACAGGTGACAACAATGCACCACATGTCAGAGTGTCACTCCTTGTCTACCTGTCAAGCTGTCACCTGTCAAGCTGACAGTTTCAAGCCTTGTCACGCCTCACTGACTGACTTGACAGTGACAACAATGCACCACATGTCAGAGTGTCACTCACTTGTCTACCTGTCAAGCTGTCACCTGTCAAGCTGACAGGTTGTCAAGCCTTGTCACGCCTCACTGACTGACTTGACAGGTGACAACAATGCACCACATGTCAAGTGTCACTCACTTGTCTACCTGTCAAGCTGTCACCTGTT
The DNA here is from genome assembly GCA_001923025.3 of Taenia multiceps. NCBI lineage: Eukaryota > Metazoa > Platyhelminthes > Cestoda > Cyclophyllidea > Taeniidae > Taenia > Taenia multiceps. Next base: position 33,261 of record MRSW03000129.1, on the reverse strand, counting down.
GTCAAGCCTTGTCACCTTACTCACTGACTGACTTGACAGTGACAACAATGCACCACATGTCAGAGTGTCACTCACTTGTCTACCTGTCAAGCTGTCACCTGTCAAGCTGACAGGTTGTCAAGCCTTGTCCGCCTCACTGACTGACTTGACAGGTGACAACAATGCACCACATGTCAGAGTGTCACTCACTTGTCTACCTGTCAAGCTGTCACCTGTCAAGCTGACAGGTTGTCAAGCCTTGTCACGCCTCACTGACTTGACAGGTGACAACAATGCACCACATGTCAGAGTGTCACTCACTTGTCTACCTGTCAAGCTGTCACCTGTCAAGCTGACAGGTTGTCAAGCCTTGTCACGCCTCACTGACTGACTTGACAGGTGACAACAATGCACCACATGTCAGAGTGTCACTCACTTGTCTACCTGTCAAGCTGTCACCTGTCAAGCTGACAGGTTGTCAAGCCTTGTCACGCCTCACTGACTTGACAGGTGACAACAATGCACCATGTCAGAGTGTCACTTGTCTACCTGTCAAGCTGTCACCTGTCAAGCTGACAGGTTGTCAAGCCTTGTCACGCCTCACTGACTGACTTGACAGTGACAACAATGCACCACATGTCAGAGTGTCACTCACTTGTCTACCTGTCAAGCTGTCACCTGTCAAGACAGGTTGTCAAGCCTTGTCACGCCTCACTGACTGACTTGACAGGTGACAACAATGCACCACATGTCAGAGTGTCACTCACTTGTCTACCTGTCAAGCTGTCACCTGTCAAGCTGACAGGTTGTCAAGCCTTGTCACGCCTCACTGACTGACTTGACAGTGACAACAATGCACCACATGTCAGAGTGTCACTCACTTGTCTACCTGTCAAGCTGTCACCTGTCAAGCTGACAGGTTGTCAAGCCTTGTCACGCCTCACTGACTGACTTGACAGGTGACAACAATGCACCACATGTCAGAGTGTCACTCACTTGTCTACCTTGTCACCTGTCAAGCTGACAGGTTGTCAAGCCTTGTCACGCCTCACTGACTGACTTGACAGTGACAACAATGCACCACATGTCAGAGTGTCACTCACTTGTCTACCTGTCAAGCTGTCACCTGTCAAGCTGACAGGTTGTCAAGCCTTGTCACGCCTACTGACTGACTTGACAGTGACAACAATGCACCACATGTCAGAGTGTCACTCACTTGTCTACCTGTCAAGCTGTCACCTGTCAAGCTGACAGGTTGTCAAGCCTTGTCACGCCTCACTGACTGACTTGACAGGTGACAACAATGCACCACATGTCAGAGTGTCACTCACTTGTCTACCTGTCAAGCTGTCACCTGTCAAGCTGACAGGTTGTCAAGCCTTGTCACGCCTCACTGACTGACTTGACAGTGACAACAATGCACCACATGTCAGAGTGTCACTCACTTGTCTACCTGTCAAGCTGTCACCTGTCAAGCTGACAGGTTGTCAAGCCTTGTCACGCCTCACTGACTGACTTGACAGGTGACAACAATGCACCACATGTCAGAGTGTCACTCACTTGTCTACCTGTCAAGCTGTCACCTGTCAAGCTGACAGGTTTCAAGCCTTGTCACGCCTCACTGACTGACTTGACAGGTGACAACAATGCACCACATGTCAGAGTGTCACTCACTTGTCTACCTGTCAAGCTGTCACCTGTCAAGCTGACAGGTTGTCAAGCCTTGTCACGCCTCACTGACTGACTTGACAGGTGACAACAATGCACCACATGTCAGAGTGTCACTCACTTGTCTACCTGTCAAGCTGTCACCTGTCAAGCTGACAGGTTGTCAAGCCTTGTCACGCCTCACTGACTGACTTGACAGGTGACAACAATGCACCACATGTCAGAGTCACTCACTTGTCTACCTGTCAAGCTGTCACCTGTCAAGCTGACAGGTTGTCAAGCCTTGTCACGCCTCACTGACTGACTTGACAGGTGACAACAATGCACCACATGTCAGAGTGTCACTCACTTGTCTACCTGTCAAGCTGTCACCTGTCAAGCTGACAGGTTGTCAAGCCTTGTCACGCCTCACTGACTGACTTGACAGGTGACAACAATGCACCACATGTCAGAGTGTCACTCACTTGTCTACCTGTCAAGCTGTCACCTGTCAAGCTGACAGGTTGTCAAGCCTTGTCACGCCTCACTGACTGACTTGACAGGTGACAACAATGCACCACATGTCAGAGTGTCACTCACTTGTCTACCTGTCAAGCTGTCACCTGTCAAGCTGACAGGTTGTCAAGCCTTGTCACGCCTCACTGACTGACTGACTTGCGAGGTGACAACAATGCACCACATGTCAGAGTGTCACTCACTTGTCTACCTGTCAAGCTGTCACCTGTCAAGCTGACAGGTTGTCAAGCCTTGTCACGCCTCACTGACTGACTTGACAGGTGACAACAATGCACCACATGTCAGAGTGTCACTCACTTGTCTACCTGTCAAGCTGTCACCTGTCAAGCTGACAGGTTGTCAAGCCTTTCCACGCCTCACTGACTGACTTGACAGGTGACAACAATGCACCAGATGTCAGAGTGTCACTCACTTGTCTACCTGTCAAGCTGTCACCTGTCAAGCTGACAGGTTGTCAAGCCTTGTCACGCCCTCACTGACTGACTTGACAGTGACAACAATGCACCACATGTCAGAGTGTCACTCACTTGTCTACCTGTCAAGCTGTCACCTGTCAAGCTGACAGGTTGTCAAGCCTTGTCACGCCTCACTGACTGACTTGACAGGTGACAACAATGCACCACATGTCAGAGTGTCACTCACTTGTCTACCTGTCAAGCTGTCACCTGTCAAGCTGACAGGTTGTCAAGCCTTGTCACGCCTCACTGACTGACTTGACAGGTGACACAATGCACCACATGTCAGAGTGTCACTCACTTGTCTACCTGTCAAGCTGTCACCTGTCAAGCTGACAGGTTGTCAAGCCTTGTCACGCCTCACTGACTGACTTGACAGGTGACAACAATGCACCACATGTCAGAGTGTCACTCACTTGTCTACCTGTCAAGCTGTCACCTGTCAAGCTGACAGGTTGTCAAGCCTTGTCACGCCTCACTGACTGACTTGACAGGTGACAACAATGCACCACATGTCAGAGTGTCACTCACTTGTCTACCTGTCAAGCTGTCACCTGTCAAGCTGACAGGTTGTCAAGCCTTGTCACGCCTCACTGACTGACTTGACAGGTGACAACAATGCACCACATGTCAGAGTGTCACTCACTTGTCTACCTGTCAAGCTGTCACCTGTCAAGCTGACAGGTTGTCAAGCCTTGTCACGCCTCACTGACTGACTTGACAGGTGACAACAATGCACCACATGTCAGAGTGTCACTCACTTGTCTACCTGTCAAGCTGTCACCTGTCAAGCTGACAGGTTGTCAAGCCTTGTCACGCCTCACTGACTGACTTGACAGGTGACAACAATGCACCACATGTCAGAGTGTCACTCACTTGTCTACCTGTCAAGCTGTCACCTGTCAAGCTGACAGGTTGTCAAGCCTTGTCACGCGCCTCACTGACTGACTTGACAGGTGACAACAATGCACCACATGTCAGAGTGTCACTCACTTGTCTACCTGTCAAGCTGTCACCTGTCAAGCTGACAGGTTGTCAAGCCTTGTCACGCCTCACTGACTGACTTGACAGTGACAACAATGCACCACATGTCAGAGTGTCACTCACTTGTCTACCTGTCAAGCTGTCACCTGTCAAGCTGACAGGTTGTCAAGCCTTGTCACGCCTCACTGACTGACTTGACAGGTGACAACAATGCACCACATGTCAGAGTGTCACTCACTTGTCTACCTGTCAAGCTGTCACCTGTCAAGCTGACAGGTTGTCAAGCCTTGTCACGCCTCACTGACTGACTTGACAGGTGACACAATGCACCACATGTCAGAGTGTCACTCACTTGTCTACCTGTCAAGCTGTCACCTGTCAAGCTGACAGGTTGTCAAGCCTTGTCACGCCTCACTGACTGACTTGACAGGTGACAACAATGCACCACATGTCAGTGTCACTCACTTGTCTACCTGTCAAGCTGTCACCTGACAAGCTGACAGGTTTCAAGCCTTGTCACGCCTCACTGACTGACTTGACAGGTGACAACAATGCACCACATGTCAGAGTGTCACTCACTTGTCTACCTGTCAAGCTGTCACCTGTCAAGCTGACAGGTTTCAAGCCTTGTCCGCCGCCACTGACTGACTTGACAGGTGACAACAATGCACCACATGTCAGAGTGTCACTCACTTGTCTACCTGTCAAGCTGTCACCTGTCAAGCTGACAGGTTGTCAAGCCTTGTCACGCCTCACTGACTGACTTGACAGTGACAACATGCACCACATGTCAGAGTGTCACTCACTTGTCTACCTGTCAAGCTGTCACCTGTCAAGCTGACAGGTTGTCAAGCCTTGTCACGCCTCACTGACTGACTTGACAGTGACAACATGCACCACATGTCAGAGTGTCACTCACTTGTCTACCTGTCAAGCTGTCACCTGTCAAGCTGACAGGTTGTCAAGCCTTGTCACGCCTCACTGACTGACTTGACAGGTGACAACAATGCACCACATGTCAGAGTGTCACTCACTTGTCTACCTGTCAAGCTGTCACCTGTCAAGCTGACAGGTTGTCAAGCCTTGTCACGCCTCACTGACTGACTTGACAGGTGACAACAATGCACCACATGTCAGAGTGTCACTCACTTGTCTACCTGTCAAGCTGTCACCTGTCAAGCTGACAGGTTGTCAAGCCTTGTCACGCCTCACTGACTGACTTGACAGGTGACAACAATGCACCACATGTCAGAGTGTCACTCACTTGTCTACCTGTCAAGCTGTCACCTGTCAAGCTGACAGGTTGTCAAGCCTTGTCACGCCTCACTGACTGACTTGACAGGTGACAACAATGCACCACATGTCAGAGTGTCACTCACTTGTCTACCTGTCAAGCTGTCACCTGTCAAGCTGACAGGTTGTCAAGCCTTGTCACGCCTCACTGACTGACTTGACAGGTGACAACAATGCACCACATGTCAGAGTGTCACTCACTTGTCTACCTGTCAAGCTGTCACCTGTCAAGCTGACAGGTTGTCAAGCCTTGTCACGCCTCACTGACTGACTTGACAGGTGACAACAATGCACCACATGTCAGAGTGTCACTCACTTGTCTACCTGTCAAGCTGTCACCTGTCAAGCTGACAGGTTGTCAAGCCTTGTCACGCCTCACTGACTGACTTGACAGTGACAACAATGCACCACATGTCAGAGTGTCACTCACTTGTCTACCTGTCAAGCTGTCACCTGTCAAGCTGACAGGTCAAGCCTTGTCACGCCTCACTGACTGACTTGACAGGTGACAACAATGCACCACATGTCAGAGTGTCACTCACTTGTCTACCTGTCAAGCTGTCACCTGTCAAGCTGACAGGTTGTCAAGCCTTGTCACGCCTCACTGACTGACTTGACAGGTGACAACAATGCACCACATGTCAGAGTGTCACTCACTTGTCTACCTGTCAAGCTGTCACCTGTCAAGCTGACAGGTTGTCAAGCCTTGTCACGCCTCACTGACTGACTTGACAGGTGACAACAATGCACCACATGTCAGAGTGTCACTCACTTGTCTACCTGTCAAGCTGTCACCTGTCAAGCTGACAGGTTGTCAAGCCTTGTCACGCCTCACTGACTGACTTGACAGGTGACAACAATGCACCACATGTCAGAGTGTCACTCACTTGTCTACCTGTCAAGCTGTCACATGTCAAGCTGACAGGTTGTCAAGCCTTGTCACGCCTCACTGACTGACTTGACAGTGACAACAATGCACCACATGTCAGAGTGTCACTCACTTGTCTACCTGTCAAGCTGTCACCTGTCAAGCTGACAGGTTGTCAAGCCTTGTCACGCCGCCTCACTGACTGACTTGACAGGTGACAACAATGCACCACATGTCAGAGTGTCACTCACTTGTCTACCTGTCAAGCTGTCACCTGTCAAGCTGACAGGTTGTCAAGCCTTGTCACGCCTCACTGACTGACTTGACAGGTGACAACAATGCACCACATGTCAGAGTGTCACTCACTTGTCTACCTGTCAAGCTGTCACCTGTCAAGCTGACAGGTTGTCAAGCCTTGTCACGCCTCACTGACTGACTTGACAGGTGACAACAATGCACCACATGTCAGAGTGTCACTCACTTGTCTACCTGTCAAGCTGTCACCTGTCAAGCTGACAGGTTGTCAAGCCTTGTCACGCCTCACTGACTGACTTGACAGGTGACAACATGCACCACATGTCAGAGTGTCACTCACTTGTCTACCTGTCAAGCTGTCACCTGTCAAGCTGACAGGTTGTCAAGCCTTGTCACGCCTCACTGACTGACTTGACAGGTGACAACAATGCACCACATGTCAGAGTGTCACTCACTTGTCTACCTGTCAAGCTGTCACCTGTCAAGCTGACAGGTTGTCAAGTCCTTCCTTGCACGCCTCACTGACTGACTTGACAGGTGACAACAATGCACCACATGTCAGAGTGTCACTCACTTGTCTACCTGTCAAGCTGTCACCTGTCAAGCTGACAGGTTGTCAAGCCTTGTCACGCCTCACTGACTGACTTGACAGGTGACACAATGCACCACATGTCAGAGTGTCACTCACTTGTCTACCTGTCAAGCTGTCACCTGTCAAGCTGACAGGTTGTCAAGCCTTGTCACGCCTCACTGACTGACTTGACAGGTGACAACAATGCACCACATGTCAGAGTGTCACTCACTTGTCTACCTGTCAAGCTGTCACCTGTCAAGCTGACAGGTTGTCAAGCCTTGTCACGCCTCACTGACTGACTTGACAGGTGACAACAATGCACCACATGTCAGAGTGTCACTCACTTGTCTACCTGTCAAGCTGTCACCTGTCAAGCTGACAGGTTGTCAAGCCTTGTCACGCCTCACTGACTGACTTGACAGGTGACAACAATGCACCACATGTCAGAGTGTCACTCACTTGTCTACCTGTCAAGCTGTCACCTGTCAAGCTGACAGGTTGTCAAGCCTTGTCACGCCCACTGACTGACTTGACAGGTGACAACAATGCACCACATGTCAGAGTGTCACTCACTTGTCTACCTGTCAAGCTGTCACCTGTCAAGCTGACAGGTTGTCAAGCCTTGTCACGCCCACTCCTCACGACTGACTTGACAGTGACAACAATGCACCACATGTCAGAGTGTCACTCACTTGTCTACCTGTCAAGCTGTCACCTGTCAAGCTGACAGGTTGTCAAGCCTTGTCACGCCTCACTGACTGACTTGACAGTGACAACAATGCACCACATGTCAGAGTGTCACTCACTTGTCTACCTGTCAAGCTGTCACCTGTCAAGCTGACAGGTTGTCAAGCCTTGTCACGCCTCACTGACTGACTTGACAGGTGACAACAATGCACCACATGTCAGAGTGTCACTCACTTGTCTACCTGTCAAGCTGTCACCTGTCAAGCTGACAGGTTGTCAAGCCTTGTCACGCCTCACTGACTGACTTGACAGGTGACAACAATGCACCACATGTCAGAGTGTCACTCACTTGTCTACCTGTCAAGCTGTCACCTGTCAAGCTGACAGGTTGTCAACCTTGTCACGCCTCACTGACTGACTTGACAGGACAACAATGCACCACATGTCAGAGTGTCACTCACTTGTCTACCTGTCAAGCTGTCACCTGTCAAGCTGACAGGTTGTCAAGCCTTGTCACGCCTCACTGACTGACTTGACAGGTACAACAATGCACCACATGTCAGAGTGTCACTCACTTGTCTACCTGTCAAGCTGTCACCTGTCAAGCTGACAGGTTGTCAAGCCTTGTCACGCCTCACTGACTGACTTGACAGGTGACAACAATGCACCACATGTCAGAGTGTCACTCACTTGTCTACCTGTCAAGCTGTCACCTGTCAAGCTGACAGGTTGTCAAGCCTTGTCACGCCTCACTGACTGACTTGACAGGTGACAACAATGCACCACATGTCAGAGTGTCACTCACTTGTCTACCTGTCAAGCTGTCACCTGACAAGCTGACAGTTGGTCAAGCCTTGTCACGCCTCACTGACTGACTTGACAGGTGACAACAATGCACCACATGTCAGAGTGTCACTCACTTGTCTACCTGTCAAGCTGTCACCTGTCAAGCTGACAGGTTGTCAGGCCTTGTCACGCCTCACTGACTGACTTGACAGGTGACAACAATGCACCACATGTCAGAGTGTCACTCACTTGTCTACCTGTCAAGCTGTCACCTGTCAAGCTGAGGGTTGTCAAGCCTTGTCACGCCTCACTGACTGACTTGACAGGTGACAACAATGCACCACATGTCAGAGTGTCACTCACTTGTCTACCTGTCAAGCTGTCACCTGTCAAGCTGACAGGTTGTCAAGCCTTGTCACGCCTCACTGACTGACTTGACAGGTGACAACAATGCACCACATGTCAGAGTGTCACTCACTTGTCTACCTGTCAAGCTGTCACCTGTCAAGCTGACAGGTTGTCAAGCCTTGTCACGCCTCACTGACTGACTTGACAGGTGACAACAATGCACCACATGTCAGAGTGTCACTCACTTGTCTACCTGTCAAGCTGTCACCTGTCAAGCTGACAGGTTGTCAAGCCTTGTCACGCCTCACTGACTGACTTGACAGTGACAACAATGCACCACATGTCAGAGTGTCACTCACTTGTCTACCTGTCAAGCTGTCACCTGTCAAGCTGACAGGTTGTCAAGCCTTGTCACGCCTCACTACTGACTGACTTGACAGGTGACAACAATGCACCACATGTCAGAGTGTCACTCACTTGTCTACCTGTCAAGCTGTCACCTGTCAAGCTGACAGGTTGTCAAGCCTTGTCACGCCTCACTGACTGACTTGACAGTGACAACAATGCACCACATGTCAGAGTGTCACTCACTTGTCTACCTGTCAAGCTGTCACCTGTCAAGCTGACAGGTTGTCAAGCCTTGTCCGCCTCACTGACTGACTTGACAGGACAACATGCACCACATGTCAGAGTGTCACTCACTTGTCTACCTGTCAAGCTGTCACCTGTCAAGCTGACAGGTTGTCAAGCCTTGTCACGCCTCACTGACTGACTTGACAGGTGACAACAATGCACCACATGTCAGAGTGTCACTCACTTGTCTACCTGTCAAGCTGTCACCTGTCAAGCTGACAGGTTGTCAAGCCTTGTCACGCCTCACTGACTGACTTGACAGGTGACAACAATGCACCACATGTCAGAGTGTCACTCACTTGTCTACCTGTCAAGCTGTCACCTGTCAAGCTGACAGGTTGTCAAGCCTTGTCACGCCTCACTGACTGACTTGACAGGTGACAACAATGCACCACATGTCAGAGTGTCACTCACTTGTCTACCTGTCAAGCTGTCACCTGTCAAGCTGACAGGTTGTCAAGCCTTGTCACGCCTCACTGACTGACTTGACAGGTGACAACAATGCACCACATGTCAGAGTGTCACTCACTTGTCTACCTGTCAAGCTGTCACCTGTCAAGCTGACAGGTTGTCAAGCCTTGTCACGCCATACCCACCGACTGACTTGACAGGTGACAACAATGCACCACATGTCAGAGTGTCACTCACTTGTCTACCTGTCAAGCTGTCACCTGTCAAGCTGACAGGTTGTCAAGCCTTGTCACGCCTCACTGACTGACTTGACAGGTGACAACAATGCACCACATGTCAGTGTCACTCACTTGTCTACCTGTCAAGCTGTCACCTGTCAAGCTGACAGGTTGTCAAGCCTTGTCACGCCTCACTGACTGACTTGACAGGTGACAACAATGCACCACATGTCAGAGTGTCACTCACTTGTCTACCTGTCAAGCTGTCACCTGTCAAGCTGACAGGTTGTCAAGCCTTGTCACGCCTCACTGACTGACTTGACAGGTGACAACAATGCACCACATGTCAGAGTGTCACTCACTTGTCTACCTGTCAAGCTGTCACCTGTCAAGCTGACAGGTTGTCAAGCCTTGTCACGCCTTCCTCACTGACTGACTTGACAGGTGACAACAATGCACCACATGTCAGAGTGTCACTCACTTGTCTACCTGTCAAGCTGTCACCTGTCAAGCTGACAGGTTGTCAAGCCTTGTCACGCCTCACTGACTGACTTGACAGGTGACAACAATGCACCACATGTCAGAGTGTCACTCACTTGTCTACCTGTCAAGCTGTCACCTGTCAAGCTGACAGGTTGTCAAGCCTTGTCACGCCTCACTGACTGACTTGACAGGTACACAAGTCAGAGTGTCACTCACATGTCTACCTGTCAAGCTGTCACCTGTCAAGCTGACAGGTTGTCAAGCCTTGTCACGCCTCACTGACTGACTTGACAGTGACAACAATGCACCACATGTCAGAGTGTCACTCACTTGTCTACCTGTCAAGCTGTCACCTGTCAAGCTGACAGGTTGTCAAGCCTTGTCACGCCTCACTGACTGACTTGACAGGTGACAACAATGCACCACATGTCAGAGTGTCACTCACTTGTCTACCTGTCAAGCTGTCACCTGTCAAGCTGACAGGTTGTCAAGCCTTGTCACGCCTCACTGACTGACTTGACAGGTGACAACAATGCACCACATGTCAGAGTGTCACTCACTTGTCTACCTGTCAAGCTGTCACCTGTCAAGCTGACAGGTTGTCAAGCCTTGTCACGCCTCACTGACTGACTTGACAGGTGACAACAATGCACCACATGTCAGAGTGTCACTCACTTGTCTACCTGTCAAGCTGTCACCTGTCAAGCTGACAGGTTGTCAAGCCTTGTCACGCCTCACTGACTGACTTGACAGGTGACAATGCACCACATGTCAGAGTGTCACTCACTTGTCTACCTGTCAAGCTGTCACCTGTCAAGCTGACAGGTTGTCAAGCCTTGTCACGCCTCACTGACTGACTTGACAGGTGACAACAATGCACCACATGTCAGAGTGTCACTCACTTGTCTACCTGTCAAGCTGTCACCTGTCAAGCTGTCACCTGTCAAGCTGACAGGTTGTCAAGCCTTGTCACGCCTCACTGACTGACTTGACAGGTGACAACAATGCACCACATGTCAGAGTGTCACTCACTTGTCTACCTGTCAAGCTGTCACCTGTCAAGCTGACAGGTTGTCAAGCCTTGTCACGCCTCACTGACTGACTTGACAGGTGACAACAATGCACCACATGTCAGAGTGTCACTCACTTGTCTACCTGTCAAGCTGTCACCTGTCAAGCTGACAGGTTGTCAAGCCTTGTCACGCCTCACTGACTGACTTGACAGTGACAACAATGCACCACATGTCAGAGTGTCACTCACTTGTCTACCTGTCAAGCTGTCACCTGTCAAGCTGACAGGTTGTCAAGCCTTGTCACGCCTCACTGACTGACTTGACAGGTGACAACAATGCACCACATGTCAGAGTGTCACTCACTTGTCTACCTGTCAAGCTGTCACCTGTCAAGCTGACAGGTTGTCAAGCCTTGTCACGCCCACTGACTGACTTGACAGGTGACAACAATGCACCACATGTCAGAGTGTCACTCACTTGTCTACCTGTCAAGCTGTCACCTGTCAAGCTGACAGGTTGTCAAGCCTTGTCACGCCTCACTGACTGACTTGACAGGTGACAACAATGCACCACATGTCAGAGTGTCACTCACTTGTCTACCTGTCAAGCTGTCACCTGTCAAGCTGACAGGTTGTCAAGCCTTGTCACGCCTCACTGACTGACTTGACAGGTGACAACAATGCACCACATGTCAGAGTGTCACTCACTTGTCTACCTGTCAAGCTGTCACCTGTCAAGCTGACAGGTTGTCAAGCCTTGTCACGCCTCACTGACTGACTTGACAGGTGACAACAATGCACCACATGTCAGAGTGTCACTCACTTGTCTACCTGTCAAGCTGTCACCTGTCAAGCTGACAGGTTGTCAAGCCTTGTCACGCCTCACTGACTGACTTGACAGGTGACAACAATGCACCACATGTCAGAGTGTCACTCACTTGTCTACCTGTCAAGCTGTCACCTGTCAAGCTGACAGGTTGTCAAGCCTTGTCACTCACTGACTGACTTGACAGGTGACAACAATGCACCACATGTCAGAGTGTCACTCACTTGTCTACCTGTCAAGCTGTCACCTGTCAAGCTGACAGGTTGTCAAGCCTTGTCACGCCTCACTGACTGACTTGACAGTGACAACAATGCACCACATGTCAGAGTGTCACTCACTTGTCTACCTGTCAAGCTGTCACCTGTCAAGCTGACAGGTTGTCAAGCCTTGTCACGCCTCACTGACTGACTTGACAGGTGACAACAATGCACCACATGTCAGAGTGTCACTCACTTGTCTACCTGTCAAGCTGTCACCTGTCAAGCTGACAGGTTGTCAAGCCTTGTCACGCCTCACTGACTGACTTGACAGGTGACAACAATGCACCACATGTCAGAGTGTCACTCACTTGTCTACCTGTCAAGCTGTCACCTGTCAAGCTGACAGGTTGTCAAGCCTTGTCACGCCCTCACTGACTGACTTGACAGGTGACAACAATGCACCACATGTCAGAGTGTCACTCACTTGTCTACCTGTCAAGCTGTCACCTGTCAAGCTGACAGGTTGTCAAGCCTTGTCACGCCTCACTGACTGACTTGACAGGTGACAACAATGCACCACATGTCAGAGTGTCACTCACTTGTCTACCTGTCAAGCTGTCACCTGTCAAGCTGACAGGTTGTCAAGCCTTGTCACGCCTCACTGACTGACTTGACAGGTGACAACAATGCACCACATGTCAGAGTGTCACTCACTTGTCTACCTGTCAAGCTGTCACCTGTCAAGCTGACAGGTTGTCAAGCCTTGTCACGCCTCACTGACTGACTTGACAGGTGACAACAATGCACCACATGTCAGAGTGTCACTCACTTGTCTACCTGTCAAGCTGTCACCTGTCAAGCTGACAGGTTGTCAAGCCTTGTCACGCCTCACTGACTGACTTGACAGGTGACAACAATGCACCACATGTCAGAGTGTCACTCACTTGTCTACCTGTCAAGCTGTCACCTGTCAAGCTGACAGGTTGTCAAGCCTTGTCACGCCTCACTGACTGACTTGACAGTGACAACAATGCACCACATGTCAGAGTGTCACTCACTTGTCTACCTGTCAAGCTGTCACCTGTCAAGCTGACAGGTTGTCAAGCCTTGTCACGCCTCACTGACTGACTTGACAGGTGACAACAATGCACCACATGTCAGAGTGTCACTCACTTGTCTACCTGTCAAGCTGTCACCTGTCAAGCTGACAGGTTTCAAGCCTTGTCACGCCTCACTGACTGACTTGACAGGTGACAACAATGCACCACATGTCAGAGTGTCACTCACTTGTCTACCTGTCAAGCTGTCACCTGTCAAGCTGACAGGTTGTCAAGCCTTGTCACGCCTCACTGACTGACTTGACAGGTGACAACAATGCACCACATGTCAGAGTGTCACTCACTTGTCTACCTGTCAAGCTGTCACCTGTCAAGCTGACAGGTTGTCAAGCCTTGTCACGCCTCACTGACTGACTTGACAGGTGACAACAATGCACCACATGTCAGAGTGTCACTCACTTGTCTACCTGTCAAGCTGTCACCTGTCAAGCTGACAGGTTGTCAAGCCTTGTCACGCCTCACTGACTGACTTGACAGGTGACAACAATGCACCACATGTCAGAGTGTCACTCACTTGTCTACCTGTCAAGCTGTCACCTGTCAAGCTGACAGGTTGTCAAGCCTTGTCACGCCTCACTGACTGACTTGACAGGTGACAACAATGCACCACATGTCAGAGTGTCACTCACTTGTCTACCTGTCAAGCTGTCACCTGTCAAGCTGACAGGTTGTCAAGCCTTGTCACGCCTCACTGACTGACTTGACAGGTGACAACAATGCACCACATGTCAGAGTGTCACTCACTTGTCTACCTGTCAAGCTGTCACCTGTCAAGCTGACAGGTTGTCAAGCCTTGTCACGCCTCACTGACTGACTTGACAGGTGACAACAATGCACCACATGTCAGAGTGTCACTCACTTGTCTACCTGTCAAGCTGTCACCTGTCAAGCTGACAGGTTGTCAAGCCTTGTCACGCCTCACTGACTGACTTGACAGGTGACAACAATGCACCACATGTCAGAGTGTCACTCACTTGTCTACCTGTCAAGCTGTCACCTGTCAAGCTGACAGGTTGTCAAGCCTTGTCACGCCTCACTGACTGACTTGACAGGTGACAACAATGCACCACATGTCAGAGTGTCACTCACTTGTCTACCTGTCAAGCTGTCACCTGTCAAGCTGACAGGTTGTCAAGCCTTGTCACGCCTCACTGACTGACTTGACAGGTGACAACAATGCACCACATGTCAGAGTGTCACTCACTTGTCTACCTGTCAAGCTGTCACCTGTCAAGCTGACAGGTTGTCAAGCCTTGTCACGCCTCACTGACTGACTTGACAGGTGACAACAATGCACCACATGTCAGAGTGTCACTCACTTGTCTACCTGTCAAGCTGTCACCTGTCAAGCTGACAGGTTGTCAAGCCTTGTCACGCCTCACTGACTGACTTGACAGGTGACAACAATGCACCACATGTCAGAGTGTCACTCACTTGTCTACCTGTCAAGCTGTCACCTGTCAAGCTGACAGGTTGTCAAGCCTTGTCACGCCTCACTGACTGACTTGACAGGTGACAACAATGCACCACATGTCAGAGTGTCACTCACTTGTCTACCTGTCAAGCTGTCACCTGTCAAGCTGACAGGTTGTCAAGCCTTGTCACGCCTCACTGACTGACTTGACAGGTGACAACAATGCACCACATGTCAGAGTGTCACTCACTTGTCTACCTGTCAAGCTGTCACCTGTCAAGCTGACAGGTTGTCAAGCCTTGTCACGCCTCACTGACTGACTTGACAGTGACAACAATGCACCACATGTCAGAGTGTCACTCACTTGTCTACCTGTCAAGCTGTCACCTGTCAAGCTGACAGGTTGTCAAGCCTTGTCACGCCTCACTGACTGACTGACTGACAACAATGCACCACATGTCAGAGTGTCACTCACTTGTCTACCTGTCAAGCTGTCACCTGTCAAGCTGACAGGTTGTCAAGCCTTGTCACGCCTCACTGACTGACTTGACAGTGACAACATGCACCACATGTCAGAGTGTCACTCACTTGTCTACCTGTCAAGCTGTCACCTGTCAAGCTGACAGGTTGTCAAGCCTTGTCACGCCTCCACTGACTGACTTGACAGGTGACAACAATGCACCACATGTCAGAGTGTCACTCACTTGTCTACCTGTCAAGCTGTCACCTGTCAAGCTGACAGGTTGTCAAGCCTTGTCACGCCTCACTCACTGACTGACTTGACAGGTGACAAGCATGCACCACATGTCAGAGTGTCACTCACTTGTCTACCTGTCAAGCTGTCACCTGTCAAGCTGACAGGTTGTCAAGCCTTGTCACGCCTCACTGACTGACTTGACAGTGACAACAATGCACCACATGTCAGAGTGTCACTCACTTGTCTACCTGTCAAGCTGTCACCTGTCAAGCTGACAGGTTGTCAAGCCTTGTCACGCCTCACTGACTGACTTGACAGGTGACAACAATGCACCACATGTCAGAGTGTCACTCACTTGTCTACCTGTCAAGCTGTCACCTGTCAAGCTGACAGGTTGTCAAGCCTTGTCACGCCTCACTGACTGACTTGACAGGTGACAACAATGCACCACATGTCAGAGTGTCACTCACTTGTCTACCTGTCAAGCTGTCACCTGTCAAGCTGACAGGTTGTCAAGCCTTGTCACGCCTCACTGACTGACTTGACAGGTGACAACAATGCACCACATGTCAGAGTGTCACTCACTTGTCTACCTGTCAAGCTGTCACCTGTCAAGCTGACAGGTTGTCAAGCCTTGTCACGCCTCACTGACTGACTTGACAGGTGACAACAATGCACCACATGTCAGAGTGTCACTCACTTGTCTACCTGTCAAGCTGTCACCTGTCAAGCTGACAGGTTGTCAAGCCTTGTCACGCCTCACTGACTGACTTGACAGGTGACAACAATGCACCACATGTCAGAGTGTCACTCACTTGTCTACCTGTCAAGCTGTCACCTGTCAAGCTGACAGGTTGTCAAGCCTTGTCACGCCTCACTCACTGACTGACTTGACAGGTGACAACAATGCACCACATGTCAGAGTGTCACTCACTTGTCTACCTGTCAAGCTGTCACCTGTCAAGCTGACAGGTTGTCAAGCCTTGTCACGCCTCACTGACTGACTTGACAGGTGACAACAATGCACCACATGTCAGAGTGTCACTCACTTGTCTACCTGTCAAGCTGTCACCTGTCAAGCTGACAGGTTGTCAAGCCTTGTCACGCCTCACTGACTGACTTGACAGGTGACAACAATGCACCACATGTCAGAGTGTCACTCACTTGTCTACCTGTCAAGCTGTCACCTGTCAAGCTGACAGGTTGTCAAGCCTTGTCACGCCTCACTGACTGACTTGACAGGTGACAACAATGCACCACATGTCAGAGTGTCACTCACTTGTCTACCTGTCAAGCTGTCACCTGTCAAGCTGACAGGTTGTCAAGCCTTGTCACGCCTCACTGACTGACTTGACAGGTGACAACAATGCACCACATGTCAGAGTGTCACTCACTTGTCTACCTGTCAAGCTGTCACCTGTCAAGCTGACAGGTTGTCAAGCCTTGTCACGCCTCACTGACTGACTTGACAGGTGACAACAATGCACCACATGTCAGAGTGTCACTCACTTGTCTACCTGTCAAGCTGTCACCTGTCAAGCTGACAGGTTGTCAAGCCTTGTCACGCCTCACTGACTGACTTGACAGGTGACAACAGCACCACATGTCAGAGTGTCACTCACTTGTCTACCTGTCAAGCTGTCACCTGTCAAGCTGACAGGTTGTCAAGCCTTGTCACGCCTCACTGACTGACTTGACAGGTGACAACAATGCACCACATGTCAGAGTGTCACTCACTTGTCTACCTGTCAAGCTGTCACCTGTCAAGCTGACAGGTTGTCAAGCCTTGTCACGCCTCACTGACTGACTTGACAGGTGACAACAATGCACCACATGTCAGAGTGTCACTCACTTGTCTACCTGTCAAGCTGTCACCTGTCAAGCTGACAGGTTGTCAAGCCTTGTCACGCCTCACTGACTGACTTGACAGGTGACAACAATGCACCACATGTCAGAGTGTCACTCACTTGTCTACCTGTCAAGCTGTCACCTGTCAAGCTGACAGGTTGTCAAGCCTTGTCACGCCTCACTGACTGACTTGACAGGTGACACAATGCACCACATGTCAGAGTGTCACTCACTTGTCTACCTGTCAAGCTGTCACCTGTCAAGCTGACAGGTTGTCAAGCCTTGTCACGCCTCACTGACTGACTTGACAGGTGACAACAATGCACCACATGTCAGAGTGTCACTCACTTGTCTACCTGTCAAGCTGTCACCTGTCAAGCTGACAGGTTGTCAAGCCTTGTCACGCCTCACTGACTGACTTGACAGTGACAACAATGCACCACATGTCAGAGTGTCACTCACTTGTCTACCTGTCAAGCTGTCACCTGTCAAGCTGACAGGTTGTCAAGCCTTGTCACGCCTCACTGACTGACTTGACAGGTGACAACAATGCACCACATGTCAGAGTGTCACTCACTTGTCTACCTGTCAAGCTGTCACCTGTCAAGCTGACAGGTTGTCAAGCCTTGCCACGCCTCACTGACTGACTTGACAGGTGACAACAATGCACCACATGTCAGAGTGTCACTCACTTGTCTACCTGTCAAGCTGTCACCTGTCAAGCTGACAGGTTGTCAAGCCTTGTCACGCCTCACTGACTGACTTGACAGGTGACAACAATGCACCACATGTCAGAGTGTCACTCACTTGTCTACCTGTCAAGCTGTCACCTGTCAAGCTGACAGGTTGTCAAGCCTTGTCACGCCTCACTGACTGACTTGACAGGTGACAACAATGCACCACATGTCAGAGTGTCACTCACTTGTCTACCTGTCAAGCTGTCACCTGTCAAGCTGACAGGTTGTCAAGCCTTGTCACGCCTCACTGACTGACTTGACAGGTGACAACAATGCACCACATGTCAGAGTGTCACTCACTTGTCTACCTGTCAAGCTGTCACCTGTCAAGCTGACAGGTTGTCAAGCCTTGTCACGCCTCACTGACTGACTTGACAGGTGACAACAATGCACCACATGTCAGAGTGTCACTCACTTGTCTACCTGTCAAGCTGTCACCTGTCAAGCTGACAGGTTGTCAAGCCTTGTCACGCCTCACTGACTGACTTGACAGGTGACAACAATGCACCACATGTCAGAGTGTCACTCACTTGTCTACCTGTCAAGCTGTCACCTGTCAAGCTGACAGGTTGTCAAGCCTTGTCACGCCTCACTGACTGACTTGACAGGTGACAACAATGCACCACATGTCAGAGTGTCACTCACTTGTCTACCTGTCAAGCTGTCACCTGTCAAGCTGACAGGTTGTCAAGCCTTGTCACGCCTCACTGACTGACTTGACAGGTGACAACAATGCACCACATGTCAGAGTGTCACTCACTTGTCTACCTGTCAAGCTGTCACCTGTCAAGCTGACAGGTTGTCAAGCCTTGTCACGCCACTGACTGACTTGACAGGTGACAACAATGCACCACATGTCAGAGTGTCACTCACTTGTCTACCTGTCAAGCTGTCACCTGTCAAGCTGACAGGTTGTCAAGCCTTGTCACGCCCTCACTGACTGACTTGACAGGTGACAACAATGCACCACATGTCAGAGTGTCACTCACTTGTCTACCTGTCAAGCTGTCACCTGTCAAGCTGACAGGTTGTCAAGCCTTGTCACGCCTCACTGACTGACTTGACAGGTGACAACAATGCACCACATGTCAGAGTGTCACTCACTTGTCTACCCTGTCAAGCTGTCACCTGTCAAGCTGACAGGTTGTCAAGCCTTGTCACGCCTCACTGACTGACTTGACAGTGACAACAATGCACCACATGTCAGAGTGTCACTCACTTGTCTACCTGTCAAGCTGTCACCTGTCAAGCTGACATTGTCAAGCCTTGTCACGCCTCACTGACTGACTTGACAGGTGACAACAATGCACCACATGTCAGAGTGTCACTCACTTGTCTACCTGTCAAGCTGTCACCTGTCAAGCTGACAGGTTGTCAAGCCTTGTTCCGCCTCACTGACTGACTTGACAGGTGACAACAATGCACCACATGTCAGAGTGTCACTCACTTGTCTACCTGTCAAGCTGTCACCTGTCAAGCTGACAGGTTGTCAAGCCTTGTCACGCCTCACTGACTGACTTGACAGGTGACAACAATGCACCACATGTCAGAGTGTCACTCACTTGTCTACCTGTCAAGCTGTCACCTGTCAAGCTGACAGGTTGTCAAGCCTTGTCACGCCTCACTGACTGACTTGACAGGTGACAACAATGCACCACATGTCAGAGTGTCACTCACTTGTCTACCTGTCAAGCTGTCACCTGTCAAGCTGACAGGTTGTCAAGCCTTGTCACGCCCTCACTGACTGACTTGACAGGTGACAACAATGCACCACATGTCAGAGTGTCACTCACTTGTCTACCTGTCAAGCTGTCACCTGTCAAGCTGACAGGTTGTCAAGCCTTGTCACGCCTCACTGACTGACTTGACAGGTGACAACAATGCACCACATGTCAGAGTGTCACTCACTTGTCTACCTGTCAAGCTGTCACCTGTCAAGCTGACAGGTTGTCAAGCCTTGTCACGCCTCACTGACTGACTTGACAGGTGACAACAATGCACCACATGTCAGAGTGTCACTCACTTGTCTACCTGTCAAGCTGTCACCTGTCAAGCTGACAGGTTGTCAAGCCTTGTCACGCCTCACTGACTGACTTGACAGGTGACAACAATGCACCACATGTCAGAGTGTCACTCACTTGTCTACCTGTCAAGCTGTCACCTGTCAAGCTGACAGGTTGTCAAGCCTTGTCACGCCTCACTGACTGACTTGACAGGTGACAACAATGCACCACATGTCAGAGTGTCACTCACTTGTCTACCTGTCAAGCTGTCACCTGTCAAGCTGACAGGTTGTCAAGCCTTGTCACGCCTACTGACTGACTTGACAGGTGACAACAATGCACCACATGTCAGAGTGTCACTCACTTGTCTACCTGTCAAGCTGTCACCTGTCAAGCTGACAGGTTGTCAAGCCTTGTCACGCCTCACTGACTGACTTGACAGGTGACAACATGCACCACATGTCAGAGTGTCACTCACTTGTCTACCTGTCAAGCTGTCACCTGTCAAGCTGACAGGTTGTCAAGCCTTGTCACGCCTCACTGACTGACTTGACAGGTGACAACAATGCACCACATGTCAGAGTGTCACTCACTTGTCTACCTGTCAAGCTGTCACCTGTCAAGCTGACAGGTTGTCAAGCCTTGTCACGCCTCACTGACTGACTTGACAGGTGACAACAATGCACCACATGTCAGAGTGTCACTCACTTGTCTACCTGTCAAGCTGTCACCTGTCAAGCTGACAGGTTGTCAAGCCTTGTCACGCCTTACTCACTGACTGACTTGACAGGTGACAACAATGCACCACATGTCAGAGTGTCACTCACTTGTCTACCTGTCAAGCTGTCACCTGTCAAGCTGACAGGTTGTCAAGCCTTGTCACGCCTCACTGACTGACTTGACAGGTGACAACAATGCACCACATGTCAGAGTGTCACTCACTTGTCTACCTGTCAAGCTGTCACCTGTCAAGCTGACAGGTTGTCAAGCCTTGTCACGCCCCTCACTGACTGACTTGACAGGTGACAACAATGCACCACATGTCAGAGTGTCACTCACTTGTCTACCTGTCAAGCTGTCACCTGTCAAGCTGACAGGTTGTCAAGCCTTGTCACGCCTCACTGACTGACTTGACAGTGACAACAATGCACCACATGTCAGAGTGTCACTCACTTGTCTACCTGTCAAGCTGTCACCTGTCAAGCTGACAGGTTGTCAAGCCTTGTCACGCCTCACTGACTGACTTGACAGGTGACAACAATGCACCACATGTCAGAGTGTCACTCACTTGTCTACCTGTCAAGCTGTCACCTGTCAAGCTGACAGGTTGTCAAGCCTTGTCACGCCTCACTGACTGACTTGACAGGTGACAACAATGCACCACATGTCAGAGTGTCACTCACTTGTCTACCTGTCAAGCTGTCACCTGTCAAGCTGACAGGTTGTCAAGCCTTGTCACCCTCACTGACTGACTTGACAGGTGACAACAATGCACCACATGTCAGAGTGTCACTCACTTGTCTACCTGTCAAGCTGTCACCTGTCAAGCTGACAGGTTGTCAAGCCTTGTCACGCCTCACTGACTGACTTGACAGGTGACAACAATGCACCACATGTCAGAGTGTCACTCACTTGTCTACCTGTCAAGCTGTCACCTGTCAAGCTGACAGGTTGTCAAGCCTTGTCACGCCTCACTGACTGACTTGACAGGTGACAACAATGCACCACATGTCAGAGTGTCACTCACTTGTCTACCTGTCAAGCTGTCACCTGTCAAGCTGACAGGTTGTCAAGCCTTGTCACGCCTCACTGACTGACTTGACAGGTGACAACAATGCACCACATGTCAGAGTGTCACTCACTTGTCTACCTGTCAAGCTGTCACCTGTCAAGCTGACAGGTTGTCAAGCCTTGTCACGCCTCACTGACTGACTTGACAGGTGACACAATGCACCACATGTCAGAGTGTCACTCACTTGTCTACCTGTCAAGCTGTCACCTGTCAAGCTGACAGGTTGTCAAGCCTTGTCACGCCTCACTGACTGACTTGACAGGTGACAACAATGCACCACATGTCAGAGTGTCACTCACTTGTCTACCTGTCAAGCTGTCACCTGTCAAGCTGACAGGTTGTCAAGCCTTGTCACGCCTCACTGACTGACTTGACAGGTGACAACAATGCACCACATGTCAGAGTGTCACTCACTTGTCTACCTGTCAAGCTGTCACCTGTCAAGCTGACAGGTTGTCAAGCCTTGTCACGCCTCACTGACTGACTTGACAGGTGACAACAATGCACCACATGTCAGAGTGTCACTCACTTGTCTACCTGTCAAGCTGTCACCTGTCAAGCTGACAGGTTGTCAAGCCTTGTCACGCCTCACTGACTGACTTGACAGGTGACAACAATGCACCACATGTCAGAGTGTCACTCACTTGTCTACCTGTCAAGCTGTCACCTGTCAAGCTGACAGGTTGTCAAGCCTTGTCACGCCTCACTGACTGACTTGACAGGTGACAACAATGCACCACATGTCAGAGTGTCACTCACTTGTCTACCTGTCAAGCTGTCACCTGTCAAGCTGACAGGTTGTCAAGCCTTGTCACGCCTCACTGACTGACTTGACAGGTGACAACAATGCACCACATGTCAGAGTGTCACTCACTTGTCTACCTGTCAAGCTGTCACCTGTCAAGCTGACAGGTTGTCAAGCCTTGTCACGCCTCACTGACTGACTTGACAGGTGACAACAATGCACCACATGTCAGAGTGTCACTCACTTGTCTACCTGTCAAGCTGTCACCTGTCAAGCTGACAGGTTGTCAAGCCTTGTCACGCCTCACTGACTGACTTGACAGGTGACAACAATGCACCACATGTCAGAGTGTCACTCACTTGTCTACCTGTCAAGCTGTCACCTGTCAAGCTGACAGGTTGTCAAGCCTTGTCACGCCTCACTGACTGACTTGACAGTGACAACAATGCACCACATGTCAGAGTGTCACTCACTTGTCTACCTGTCAAGCTGTCACCTGTCAAGCTGACAGGTTGTCAAGCCTTGTCACGCCTCACTGACTGACTTGACAGGTGACAACAATGCACCACATGTCAGAGTGTCACTCACTTGTCTACCTGTCAAGCTGTCACCTGTCAAGCTGACAGGTTGTCAAGCCTTGTCACGCCTCACTGACTGACTTGACAGGTGACAACAATGCACCACATGTCAGAGTGTCACTCACTTGTCTACCTGTCAAGCTGTCACCTGTCAAGCTGACAGGTTGTCAAGCCTTGTCACGCCTCACTTACTGACTTGACAGGTGACAACAATGCACCACATGTCAGAGTGTCACTCACTTGTCTACCTGTCAAGCTGTCACCTGTCAAGCTGACAGGTTGTCAAGCCTTGTCACGCCTCACTGACTGACTTGACAGGTGACAACAATGCACCACATGTCAGAGTGTCACTCACTTGTCTACCTGTCAAGCTGTCACCTGTCAAGCTGACAGGTTGTCAAGCCTTGTCACGCCTCACTGACTGACTTGACAGGTGACAACAATGCACCACATGTCAGAGTGTCACTCACTTGTCTACCTGTCAAGCTGTCACCTGTCAAGCTGACAGGTTGTCAAGCCTTGTCACGCCTCACTGACTGACTTGACAGGTGACAACAATGCACCACATGTCAGAGTGTCACTCACTTGTCTACCTGTCAAGCTGTCACCTGTCAAGCTGACAGGTTGTCAAGCCTTGTCACGCCTCACTGACTGACTTGACAGGTGACAACAATGCACCACATGTCAGAGTGTCACTCACTTGTCTACCTGTCAAGCTGTCACCTGTCAAGCTGACAGGTTGTCAAGCCTTGTCACGCCTCACTGACTGACTTGACAGGTGACAACAATGCACCACATGTCAGAGTGTCACTCACTTGTCTACCTGTCAAGCTGTCACCTGTCAAGCTGACAGGTTGTCAAGCCTTGTCACGCCTCACTGACTGACTTGACAGGTGACAACAATGCACCACATGTCAGAGTGTCACTCACTTGTCTACCTGTCAAGCTGTCACCTGTCAAGCTGACAGGTTGTCAAGCCTTGTCACGCCTCACTGACTGACTTGACAGGTGACAACAATGCACCACATGTCAGAGTGTCACTCACTTGTCTACCTGTCAAGCTGTCACCTGTCAAGCTGACAGGTTGTCAAGCCTTGTCACGCCTCACTGACTGACTTGACAGGTGACAACAATGCACCACATGTCAGAGTGTCACTCACTTGTCTACCTGTCAAGCTGTCACCTGTCAAGCTGACAGGTTGTCAAGCCTTGTCACGCCTCACTGACTGACTTGACAGGTGACAACAATGCACCACATGTCAGAGTGTCACTCACTTGTCTACCTGTCAAGCTGTCACCTGTCAAGCTGACAGGTTGTCAAGCCTTGTCACGCCTCACTGACTGACTTGACAGGTGACAACAATGCACCACATGTCAGAGTGTCACTCACTTGTCTACCTGTCAAGCTGTCACCTGTCAAGCTGACAGGTTGTCAAGCCTTGTCACGCCTCACTGACTGACTTGACAGGTGACAACAATGCACCACATGTCAGAGTGTCACTCACTTGTCTACCTGTCAAGCTGTCACCTGTCAAGCTGACAGGTTGTCAAGCCTTGTCACGCCTCACTGACTGACTTGACAGGTGACAACAATGCACCACATGTCAGAGTGTCACTCACTTGTCTACCTGTCAAGCTGTCACCTGTCAAGCTGACAGGTTGTCAAGCCTTGTCACGCCTCACTGACTGACTTGACAGGTGACAACAATGCACCACATGTCAGAGTGTCACTCACTTGTCTACCTGTCAAGCTGTCACCTGTCAAGCTGACAGGTTGTCAAGCCTTGTCACGCCTCACTGACTGACTTGACAGGTGACAACAATGCACCACATGTCAGAGTGTCACTCACTTGTCTACCTGTCAAGCTGTCACCTGTCAAGCTGACAGGTTGTCAAGCCTTGTCACGCCTTACTCCCTGACTGACTTGACAGGTGACAACAATGCACCACATGTCAGAGTGTCACTCACTTGTCTACCTGTCAAGCTGTCACCTGTCAAGCTGACAGGTTGTCAAGCCTTGTCACGCCTCACTGACTGACTTGACAGGTGACAACATGCACCACATGTCAGAGTGTCACTCACTTGTCTACCTGTCAAGCTGTCACCTGTCAAGCTGACAGGTTGTCAAGCCTTGTCACGCCTCACTGACTGACTTGACAGGTGACAACAATGCACCACATGTCAGAGTGTCACTCACTTGTCTACCTGTCAAGCTGTCACCTGTCAAGCTGACAGGTTGTCAAGCCTTGTCACGCCTCACTGACTGACTTGACAGGTGACAACAATGCACCACATGTCAGAGTGTCACTCACTTGTCTACCTGTCAAGCTGTCACCTGTCAAGCTGACAGGTTGTCAAGCCTTGTCACGCCTCACTGACTGACTTGACAGGTGACAACAATGCACCACATGTCAGAGTGTCACTCACTTGTCTACCTGTCAAGCTGTCACCTGTCAAGCTGACAGGTTGTCAAGCCTTGTCACGCCTCACTGACTGACTTGACAGGTGACAACAATGCACCACATGTCAGAGTGTCACTCACTTGTCTACCTGTCAAGCTGTCACCTGTCAAGCTGACAGGTTGTCAAGCCTTGTCACGCCTCACTGACTGACTTGACAGGTGACAACAATGCACCACATGTCAGAGTGTCACTCACTTGTCTACCTGTCAAGCTGTCACCTGTCAAGCTGACAGGTTGTCAAGCCTTGTCACGCCTCACTGACTGACTTGACAGGTGACAACAATGCACCACATGTCAGAGTGTCACTCACTTGTCTACCTGTCAAGCTGTCACCTGTCAAGCTGACAGGTTGTCAAGCCTTGTCACGCCTCACTGACTGACTTGACAGGTGACAACAATGCACCACATGTCAGAGTGTCACTCACTTGTCTACCTGTCAAGCTGTCACCTGTCAAGCTGACAGGTTGTCAAGCCTTGTCACGCCTCACTGACTGACTTGACAGGTGACAACAATGCACCACATGTCAGAGTGTCACTCACTTGTCTACCTGTCAAGCTGTCACCTGTCAAGCTGACAGGTTGTCAAGCCTTGTCACGCCTCACTGACTGACTTGACAGTGACAACAATGCACCACATGTCAGAGTGTCACTCACTTGTCTACCTGTCAAGCTGTCACCTGTCAAGCTGACAGGTTGTCAAGCCTTGTCACGCCCTCACTGACTGACTTGACAGGTGACAACAATGCACCACATGTCAGAGTGTCACTCACTTGTCTACCTGTCAAGCTGTCACCTGTCAAGCTGACAGGTTGTCAAGCCTTGTCACGCCTCACTGACTGACTTGACAGGTGACAACAATGCACCACATGTCAGAGTGTCACTCACTTGTCTACCTGTCAAGCTGTCACCTGTCAAGCTGACAGGTTGTCAAGCCTTGTCACGCCTCACTGACTGACTTGACAGGTGACAACAATGCACCACATGTCAGAGTGTCACTCACTTGTCTACCTGTCAAGCTGTCACCTGTCAAGCTGACAGGTTGTCAAGCCTTGTCACGCCTCACTGACTGACTTGACAGGTGACAACAATGCACCACATGTCAGAGTGTCACTCACTTGTCTACCTGTCAAGCTGTCACCTGTCAAGCTGACAGGTTGTCAAGCCTTGTCACGCCTCACTGACTGACTTGACAGGTGACAACAATGCACCACATGTCAGAGTGTCACTCACTTGTCTACCTGTCAAGCTGTCACCTGTCAAGCTGACAGGTTGTCAAGCCTTGTCACGCCTCACTGACTGACTTGACAGGTGACAACAATGCACCACATGTCAGTGTCACTCACTTGTCTACCTGTCAAGCTGTCACCTGTCAAGCTGACAGTTGTCAAGCCTTGTCTCGCCTTACTCACTGACTGACTTGACAGGTGACAACCATGCACCACATGTCAGAGTGTCACTCACTTGTCTACCTGTCAAGCTGTCACCTGTCAAGCTGACAGGTTGTCAAGCCTTGTCACGCCTCACTGACTGACTTGACAGGTGACAACAATGCACCACATGTCAGAGTGTCACTCACTTGTCTACCTGTCAAGCTGTCACCTGTCAAGCTGACAGGTTGTCAAGCCTTGTCACGCCTCACTGACTGACTTGACAGGTGACAACAATGCACCACATGTCAGAGTGTCACTCACTTGTCTACCTGTCAAGCTGTCACCTGTCAAGCTGACAGGTTGTCAAGCCTTGTCACGCCTCACTACTGACTTGACAGTTGACAACAATGCACCACATGTCAGAGTGTCACTCACTTGTCTACCTGTCAAGCTGTCACCTGTCAAGCTGACAGGTTGTCAAGCCTTGTCACGCCTCACTGACTGACTTGACAGGTGACAACAATGCACCACATGTCAGAGTGTCACTCACTTGTCTACCTGTCAAGCTGTCACCTGTCAAGCTGACAGGTTGTCAAGCCTTGTCACGCCTCACTGACTGACTTGACAGGTGACAACAATGCACCACATGTCAGAGTGTCACTCACTTGTCTACCTGTCAAGCTGTCACCTGTCAAGCTGACACGTTGTCAAGCCTTGTCACGCCCACTGACTGACTTGACAGGTGACAACATGCACCACATGTCAGAGTGTCACTCACTTGTCT
Organism: Taenia multiceps; assembly: GCA_001923025.3. Lineage (NCBI taxonomy): Eukaryota > Metazoa > Platyhelminthes > Cestoda > Cyclophyllidea > Taeniidae > Taenia > Taenia multiceps. The sequence goes on along the minus strand of MRSW03000129.1, from coordinate 5,516 downwards.
ACCTGTCAAGCTGTCACCTGTCAAGCTGACAGGATGTCAAGCCTTGTCACGGCTCACTGACTGACTTGACAGGTGACAACAATGCACCACATGTCAGAGTGTCACTCACTTGTCTACCTGTCAAGCTGTCACCTGTCAAGCTGACAGGTTGTCAAGCCTTGTCACGCCTCACTGACTGACTTGACAGGTGACAACAATGCACCACATGTCAGAGTGTCACTCACTTGTCTACCTGTCAAGCTGTCACCTGTCAAGCTGACAGGTTGTCAAGCCTTGTCACGCCTCACTGACTGACTTGACAGGTGACAACAATGCACCACATGTCAGAGTGTCACTCACTTGTCTACCTGTCAAGCTGTCACCTGTCAAGCTGACAGGTTGTCAAGCCTTGTCACGCCTCACTGACTGACTTGACAGGTGACACAATGCACCACATGTCAGAGTGTCACTCACTTGTCTACCTGTCAAGCTGTCACCTGTCAAGCTGACAGGTTGTCAAGCCTTGTCACGCCTCACTGACTGACTTGACAGGTGACAACAATGCACCACATGTCAGAGTGTCACTCACTTGTCTACCTGTCAAGCTGTCACCTGTCAAGCTGACAGGTTGTCAAGCCTTGTCACGCCTCACTGACTGACTTGACAGGTGACAACAATGCACCACATGTCAGAGTGTCACTCACTTGTCTACCTGTCAAGCTGTCACCTGTCAAGCTGACAGGTTGTCAAGCCTTGTCACGCCTCACTGACTGACTTGACAGGTGACAACAATGCACCACATGTCAGAGTGTCACTCACTTGTCTACCTGTCAAGCTGTCACCTGTCAAGCTGACAGGTTGTCAAGCCTTGTCACGCCTCACTGACTGACTTGACAGGTGACAACAATGCACCACATGTCAGAGTGTCACTCACTTGTCTACCTGTCAAGCTGTCACCTGTCAAGCTGACAGGTTGTCAAGCCTTGTCACGCCTCACTGACTGACTTGACAGGTGACAACAATGCACCACATGTCAGAGTGTCACTCACTTGTCTACCTGTCAAGCTGTCACCTGTCAAGCTGACAGGTTGTCAAGCCTTGTCACGCCTCACTGACTGACTTGACAGGTGACAACAATGCACCACATGTCAGAGTGTCACTCACTTGTCTACCTGTCAAGCTGTCACCTGTCAAGCTGACAGGTTGTCAAGCCTTGTCACGCCTCACTGACTGACTTGACAGTGACAACAATGCACCACATGTCAGAGTGTCACTCACTTGTCTACCTGTCAAGCTGTCACCTGTCAAGCTGACAGGTTGTCAAGCCTTGTCACGCCTCACTTGACTGACTTGACAGGTGACAACAATGCACCACATGTCAGAGTGTCACTCACTTGTCTACCTGTCAAGCTGTCACCTGTCAAGCTGACAGGTTGTCAAGCCTTGTCACGCCTCACTGACTGACTTGACAGGTGACAACAATGCACCACATGTCAGAGTGTCACTCACTTGTCTACCTGTCAAGCTGTCACCTGTCAAGCTGACAGGTTGTCAAGCCTTGTTCCGCCTCACTGACTGACTTGACAGGTGACAACAATGCACCACATGTCAGAGTGTCACTCACTTGTCTACCTGTCAAGCTGTCACCTGTCAAGCTGACAGTTGTCAAGCCTTGTCACGCCTCACTGACTGACTTGACAGGTGACAACAATGCACCACATGTCAGAGTGTCACTCACTTGTCTACCTGTCAAGCTGTCACCTGTCAAGCTGACAGGTTGTCAAGCCTTGTCACGCCTCACTGACTGACTTGACAGGTGACAACAATGCACCACATGTCAGAGTGTCACTCACTTGTCTACCTGTCAAGCTGTCACCTGTCAAGCTGACAGGTTGTCAAGCCTTGTCACGCCTCACTGACTGACTTGACAGGTGACAACAATGCACCATGTGCCAGAGTGTCACTCACTTGTCTACCTGTCAAGCTGTCACCTGTCAAGCTGACAGGTTGTCAAGCCTTGTCACGCCTCACTGACTGACTTGACAGGTGACAACAATGCACCACATGTCAGAGTGTCACTCACTTGTCTACCTGTCAAGCTGTCACCTGTCAAGCTGACAGGTTGTCAAGCCTTGTCACGCCTCACTGACTGACTTGACAGGTGACACAATGCACCACATGTCAGAGTGTCACTCACTTGTCTACCTGTCAAGCTGTCACCTGTCAAGCTGACAGGTTGTCAAGCCTTGTCACGCTCACGCCTCACTGACTGACTTGACAGGTGACACAATGCACCACATGTCAGAGTGTCACTCACTTGTCTACCTGTCAAGCTGTCACCTGTCAAGCTGACAGGTTGTCAAGCCTTGTCACGCCTCACTGACTGACTTGACAGGTGACAACAATGCACCACATGTCAGAGTGTCACTCACTTGTCTACCTGTCAAGCTGTCACCTGTCAAGCTGACAGGTTGTCAAGCCTTGTTCCGCCTCACTGACTGACTTGACAGGTGACAACAATGCACCACATGTCAGAGTGTCACTCACTTGTCTACCTGTCAAGCTGTCACCTGTCAAGCTGACAGGTTGTCAAGCCTTGTCACGCCTCACTGACTGACTTGACAGGTGACAACAATGCACCACATGTCAGAGTGTCACTCACTTGTCTACCTGTCAAGCTGTCACCTGTCAAGCTGACAGGTTGTCAAGCCTTGTCACGCCTCACTGACTGACTTGACAGGTGACAACAATGCACCACATGTCAGAGTGTCACTCACTTGTCTACCTGTCAAGCTGTCACCTGTCAAGCTGACAGGTTGTCAAGCCTTGTCACGCCTCACTGACTGACTTGACAGGTGACAACAATGCACCACATGTCAGAGTGTCACTCACTTGTCTACCTGTCAAGCTGTCACCTGTCAAGCTGACAGGTTGTCAAGCCTTGTCACGCCTCACTGACTGACTTGACAGGTGACAACAATGCACCACATGTCAGAGTGTCACTCACTTGTCTACCTGTCAAGCTGTCACCTGTCAGCTGACAGGTTGTCAAGCCTTGTCACGCCTCACTGACTGACTTGACAGTGACAACAATGCACCACATGTCAGAGTGTCACTCACTTGTCTACCTGTCAAGCTGTCACCTGTCAGCTGACAGGTTGTCAAGCCTTGTCACGCCTCACTGACTGACTTGACAGGTGACAAAATGCACCACATGTCAGAGTGTCACTCACTTGTCTACCTGTCAAGCTGTCACCTGTCAAGCTGACAGGTTGTCAAGCCTTGTTCCGCCTCACTGACTGACTTGACAGGTGACAACAATGCACCACATGTCAGAGTGTCACTCACTTGTCTACCTGTCAAGCTGTCACCTGTCAAGCTGACAGGTTGTCAAGCCTTGTCACGCCTCACTGACTGACTTGACAGGTGACAACAATGCACCACATGTCAGTGTCACTCACTTGTCTACCTGTCAAGCTGTCACCTGTCAAGCTGACAGGTTGTCAAGCCTTGTCACGCCTCACTGACTGACTTGACAGGTGACAACAATGCACCACATGTCAGAGTGTCACTCACTTGTCTACCTGTCAAGCTGTCACCTGTCAAGCTGACAGGTTGTCAAGCCTTGTCACGCCTCACTGACTGACTTGACAGGTGACAACAATGCACCACATGTCAGTGTCACTCACTTGTCTACCTGTCAAGCTGTCACCTGTCAAGCTGACAGGTTGTCAAGCCTTGCCGCCTCACTGACTGACTTGACAGGTGACAACAATGCACCACATGTCAGAGTGTCACTCACTTGTCTACCTGTCAAGCTGTCACCTGTCAAGCTGACAGGTTGTCAAGCCTTGTCACGCCTCACTGACTGACTTGACAGGTGACAACAATGCACCACATGTCAGAGTGTCACTCACTTGTCTACCTGTCAAGCTGTCACCTGTCAAGCTGACAGGTTGTCAAGCCTTGTCACGCCTCACTGACTGACTTGACAGGACAATGCACCACATTCAGAGTGTCACTCACTTGTCTACCTGTCAAGCTGTCACCCTGTCAAGCTGACAGGTTGTCAAGCCTTGTCACGCCTCACTGACTGACTTGACAGGTGACAACAATGCACCACATGTCGAGTGTCACTCACTTGTCTACCTGTCAGCTGTCACCTGTCAAGCTGACAGGTTGTCAAGCCTTGTCACGCCTCACTGACTGACTTGACAGGTGACAACAATGCACCACATGTCAGAGTGTCACTCACTTGTCTACCTGTCAAGCTGTCACCTGTCAAGCTGACAGGTTGTCAAGCCTTGTCACGCCTCACGACTGACTTGACAGGTGACAACAATGCACCACATGTCAGAGTGTCACTCACTTGTCTACCTGTCAAGCTGTCACCTGTCAGCTGACAGGTTGTCAAGCCTTGTCACGCCTCACTGACTGACTTACAGGTGACAACAATGCACCACATGTCAGAGTGTCCTCACTTGTCTACCTGTCAAGCTGTCACCTGTCAAGCTGACAGGTTTGTCAAGCCTTGTCACGCCTCACTGACTGACTTGACAGTGAACAACATGCACCACATGTCAGAGTGTCACTCACTTGTCTACCTGTCAAGCTGTCACCTGTCAAGCTGACAGGTTGTCAAGCCTTGTCACGCCTCACTGACTGACTTGACAGGTGACAACAATGCCCACATGTCAGAGTGTCACTCACTTGTCTACAAGCTGTCACCTGTCAAGCTGACAGGTTTCAGCCTTGTCACGCCTCACTGACTGACTTGACAGGTGACAACAATGCACCACATGTCAGAGTGTCACTCACTTGTCTACCTGTCAAGCTGTCACCTGTCAAGCTGACAGGTTGTCAAGCCTTGTCACGCCTCACTGACTGACTTGACAGGTGACAACAATGCACCACATTCAGAGTGTCACTCACTTGTCTACCGTCAAGCTGTCACCTGTCAAGCTGACAGGTTCAAGCCTTGTCACGCCTCACTGACTGACTTGACAGGTGACAACAATGCACCACATGTCAGAGTGTCACTCACTTGTCTACCTGTCAGCTGTCACCTGTCCAAGCTGACAGGTTGTCAAGCCTTGTCACGCCCTCACTGACTGACTTGACAGGTGACAACATGCACCACATGTCAGAGTGTCACTCACTTGTCTACCTGTCAAGCTGTCACCTGTCAAGCTGACAGGTTGTCAAGCCTTGTCACGCCTCACTGACTGACTTGACAGGTGACAACAATGCACCACATGTCAGAAGTGTCACTCACTTGTCTACCTGTCAAGCTGTCCCGTCACTGTCAAGCTGACAGTTGTCAAGCCTTGTCACGCCTCACTGACTGACTTGACAGGTGACACAATGCACCACATGTCAGAGTGTCACTCACTTGTCTACCTGTCAACTGTCACCCTGTCAGCTGACAGGTTGTCAAGCCTTGTCCGCCTCACTGACTGACTTGACAGGTGACAACAATGCACCACATGTCAGAGTGTCACTCACTTGTCTACCTGTCAAGCTGTCACCTGTCAAGC